>CM042854.1:188446-355946 GCA_023658055.1 Thaleichthys pacificus
ATTTACATTTAGTCATTTAGCAGACGCACTTATACAGAGCGACTTACATAAGTACAGGAACATTCCCCCCCGAGGCAAGTAGGGTGAAGTGCCTTGTCCAAGGACACAACGTCATTTGGCACGGCAAGGAATTTAACCGGCAACCTTCTAAGTAATAACTCGATTCCCTAACCGCTCAGCCATCTGACTCCCAGTAGAGAGATCTAGTGTCATCCAATAGAGAGATCTAAGGTGATCCAGTAGAGAGATCTAGGGTGATCCAGTAGAGAGATCTACGTTGATCCAGTAGAGCGATCTAGGGTGATCCAGTAGAGAGATCTAGGGTGATCCAGTAGAGAGATCTCAGGTGATCCAGTAGAGAGATCTACGTTGATCCAGTAGAGCGATCTAGGGTGATCCAGTAGAGAGATCTAGGGTGATCCAGTAGAGAGATCTCAGGTGATCCAGTAGAGAGATCTAAGGTGATCCAGTAGAAAGATCTAGGGTGATCCAGTAGAGAGATCTAAGGCGATCCATTAGAGAGATCTAAGGTGATCCATTAGAGAGATCTAGGATGATCCAGTAGAGAGATATCGGGTGATCCAGCACAGTAACATCTGCCCCCTGCAGGTCCTGTCCAGCCTGAGGACGGTGAGGAGCAACTTTGCAGTGATAACCGACCAGCAGGACCGGCCTGCAAGCAAGTAAGTTCCTCTCTCTTCATCTCTCTCTCTTCATCTCTCTCTTCATCTCTCCTCTATCTTCATTTCTCTCTTCATCTCTCTTTCTTCATCTCTCTCTCTTCATCTCTCTTCATCTCTCTCTCTTCATCTCTCTCTTCATCTCTCTCTTCATCTCTCTCTTCATCTCTCCTCTCTTCATCTCTCTCTTCATCTTTCCTCACTCTTCATCTCTCTCCATCTCTCTCTTCATCTCTCCTCTCTCTCCATCTCTCTCTTCATCTCTCCTCTCTTCATCTCTCCTCTCTCCCCATCTCTCTCTTCATCTCTCCTCTCTCTTCATCTCTCTTCTCTCTTCATCTCTCTCTTCATCTCTCCTCTCTTCATCTCTCCTCTCTCTCATCTCTCTCTTCATCTCTCCTCTCTTCATCTCTCCTCTCTCCCCATCTCTCTCTTCATCTCTCCTCTCTCTTCATCTCTCTTCATCTCTCTCTTCATCTCTCCTCTCTTCATCTCTCCTCTCTCTTCATCTCTCTCTTCATCTCTCCTCTCTCTTCATCTCTTTACATCTCCTTCTCCTTTGTCCTAAATGCTGTGGATAAAGATATACAGATATGTAGATGTGTAGATGTATGTACATATATCTTACTAGAAGTGTAAAGAAATAGCTAACTAGACGTGTAGCGTCTGATGCTGTGTGTATAGATGTATAGATGTATGTATAGATATAGAGCTGACTAGATGTGTAGATGTATGTATGGATATATAGCTGACTAGATGTGTGTGTCAACAGGAGGCCACCAGGCAGCAAACCCTCCCTCCATGTTCAAGACCAGCCTGGCAGGTAGCTGCTGCTCACAACTGGGCTGCAATGGTGTTGTGGTCATGTTGTGGTGGTGTTGAGGTCGTGTTGCGGTGATGTTGTGGTGGTGTTGGGGTGGTGTTGGGGTGGTGTTGTGGTCATGTTGTGGTGGTGTTGGGGTGGTGTTGAGGTCGTGTTGCGGTGATGTTGTGGTGGTGTTGTGGTGGTGTTGGGGTGGTGTTGAGGGTCGTGTTGTGGTGGTGTTGAGGTCGTGTTGGGGTGGTGTTGTGGTGGTGTTGTGGTCGGTGTTGTGGTCATGTTGTGGTGGTGTTGAGGTCGTGTTGGGGTGGTGTTGTGGTGGTGTTGTGGTCATGTTGTGGTGGTGTTGAGGTCGTGTTGGGGTGGTGTTGTGGTGGTGTTGTGGTCGTGTTGTGGTCATGTTGTGGTGGTGTTGAGGTCGTGTTGGGGTGATGTTGTGGTGGTGTTGTGGTCGTGTTGTGGTCGTGTTGTGGTGGTGTTGAGGTCGTGTTGTGGTGGTGTTGTGGTGGTGTTGTGGTCGTGTTGTGGTCGTGTTGTGGTCGTGTTGTGGTCGTGTTGTGGTCGTGTTGTGGTCGTGTTGCGGTGGTGTTGCGGTGGTGTTTGCGGTGGTGTTCGTGTTGTGGCGTGTTGTGGTCGTGTTGTGGTCGTGTTGTGGTCGTTTGAGGTGGTGGTCGTGTTGTGGTGAGGTTGATGGTCGTGTTGTGGTCGATGTTGTTGGTCGATGTTGTGGTCGGTGTATCGTGGTCGGTGTTGTGGTGATGTTGTGGTCGTGGTTGTGGTGATGTTGATGGTCGTGTTGTGGGTGTGTGGTGGTCGTGTTGTGGTGGTGTTGTGGTGGATGTTGTGGTGATGTTCGTGTTGTGGTGATGTTGTGGTCGTAGTTGTGGTCGGTGGTTGTGGTGCTGTTGTGGTCGGTGTTGTGGTGATGTTGTGGTCGTGTTGTGGTGATGTTGTGGTCGTGTTGTGGTGGATGTTGTGGTCGTGTTGTGGGAGTGTTGTGGTCGGTGTTGTGGTCGGTTGTGTCGGTGTTGTGGTCGTGGTTGTGGTGGTGTTGTGGTCGGTGTTGTGGTGGTGTTGTGGTGTGTTGTGGTCGTGTTGTGGTGGTGTTGTGGTCGTGTTGTGGTGGTGTTGTGGTCGTGTTGTGTGATGTTGTGGTGGTGTTGTGGTCGTGTTGTGGTCGTGTTGTGGTCGGTGTTGTGGTGATGTTGTGGTGGTGTTGTGGTAGGTGTTGTGGTCGTGTTGTGGTCGTGTTGTGGTGATGTTGTTGGTCGTGTTGTGGTGATGTTGTGGTCGTGTTGTGGTGTGTTGTGGTCGTGTTGTGGTGATGTTGTGTTGGTGTTGTGGTCGGTGTTGTGCGTTGTGGTGTTGTTGTGGTGTGTGTGGTGTGTTGTGGTGGTGTTTGTGGTTCGTGTTGTGTGGTGTTGTGGTCTGTTGTGTGATGTTGTGGTCGTGTTGTGGTCAGTGTTGTGGATGCGTAGTTGTGGTGAGTGTTGTGGTGTGTTGTGGTCGTGTTGTGGTGGTGTTGTGGTGGATGTTGTGGTCGTGTTGTGGTCGTGTTGTGGTGATGTTGTGGTGATGTTGTGGTCGTGTTGTGGTGGTATGTTGTTGGTGATGTTGTGGTCGTGTTGTGGGTCGTGTTGTGGTGTGATGTATGTGGTGATGTTGTGGTCGTGTTGCGGTCAGCAGAGTGAGCCCCATCAGCAAGCTGGCCGTGGAGACCCTGGAGGAGCTGGACTGGTGTCTGGACCAGCTGGAGACTCTGAAGACCAGACACTCTGTCAGTGAGATGGCTTCCAACAAGGTACACACACACTAACACACACACACTCACACACACATACATACTATACACACACTGACACACACACACACTCACACACACACACACATACATACATACTAAACACACGCACACATAAACAATGTCAGCTTGTGCAGCACAGCACCTTCAAACATATGATCTACTTTCTATAAAACAGTTGTGGACAATCTTCAGGAAGGAGGCAATCACGAATGAATGAATGAACACACACACACACAGATGCTCAGACTCTGACACGCACACAAGCACTCACTCTTACATGCACACACACAGACATCACATACACAAACAATGAACATGTTGTGTAATTGTTGTTGTTGACGACTGTTGTTGTTGTTGTGGTTGTTGTTGTTTCAGTTCAAGAGGATGCTGAACAGAGAGCTAACTCAGCTGTCAGAGACCAGTCGCTCAGGAAACCAGGTGTCAGAGTTCATCTCCAGCACCTTCCTGGGTAGGTCCTCCCTTTCTCCCTCCCTCCTCCCTTCCTCTCCTCTCTCCTCTAACCCTCCTCCCTTCCTCTACTCTAACCCTCCTCCCTTCCTCTCCTCTAACCCTCCTCCCTTCCTCTCCTCTAACCCTCCTCCCTTCCTCTCCTCTAACCCTCCTCCCTTCCTCTCCTCTAACCCTCCTTCCCCTCTCCTCTCTCCTCTAACCCTCCTCTCCCCTCTCCTCTCCTCTCTCCTCTAACCCTCCTCCCTCCTCCCTTCCTCTCCTCTAACCCTCCTCCCCCTCTCCTTCCCCTCTCCTCTCCTTTCTCCTCTCCCCCTCCTCTCTTCCTCTCCTCTAACCCTCCTTCCCCTCTCCTCTCTCCTCTCCTCTCTCCTCTAACCCTCCTCCCTCCTCCCTTCCTCTCCTCTAACCCTCCTTCCCCTCTCCTCTCCTCTCTCCTCTAACCCTCCTCTCCTCTCTCCTCTCCTCTCTCCTCTAACCCTCCTCCCCCTCCCCTCTCCTCTCCTCTCCCCTCTCCTCTCTCCTCTAACCCTCCTCCCCCTCTCCTCTCCCCTCCTGTCCTACAGAGAAGCAGCCTGACATGGACGTCCCAATCGAGGAGGAGAAGCAACCCCAGATCAGCGTGGTGAAGAAGCCCAGCCTCACCCCCGGCCTCACCCCCAGCCTCGTCCCGTCCTCGTCCTCCCTCGCTTCGGGGTATGCTCCAGCCAGGAGGACCTGCTCGCCAAGGTAGGGTCTGGATTAGACAGGTAGGGTCTGGATCAGGGTCTGGTCTCCATGGTGACGTGTCCTTCCCTCCAGGAGCTGGAGGGGATTGGTCTCTGGGGCGTGGACATCTTCAAGATCTCGAAGTACTCCGGCTGTCGCCCCCTCACCGTCACCATGTACACCATCTTCCAGGTCTGCTCTCAACCCTCCCTCACCCCTCCAGGTCTGCCCTCACCCCTCCTTCCTCCCCTCCCTCACCCCTGTGTGTGTGTGTGAAGGAGAGGGGCCTGCTGAAGTCGTTCCAGATCCCAGCCTCCAGTCTGCTGAGCTTCCTGCTGATGCTGGAGCAGCAGTACTCCTCCACCTCCTACCACAACAACATCCACGCTGCGGACGTGGTTCAATCCACACACGTGCTGCTGTCCAGCCCTGCGCTGGAGGTACACACACCACACACACACACCACACCACACACACACAGCCCTGCGCTGGAGGTACACACCACACACACACACCACACACACAGCCCTGCGCTGGAGGTACACACACCACACACCACACACACACAGACACCACACCACACACAGCCCTGCGCTGGAGGTACACACCACACACACACCACACACACAGCCTGCGCTGGAGGTACACACACCACACACACACACCACACACACACACCACACACAGACACCACACCACACACACACAGCCCTGCGCTGGAGGTACACACACCACACACACACACCACACACAGACACCACACCACACACACACAGCCCTGCGCTGGAGGTACACACCACACACACACACCACACACACAGCCCTGCGCTGGAGGTACACACACCACACACACACCACACACACAGCCCTGCGCTGGAGGTACACACCACACACACACACCACACACAGACACCACACCACACACAGCCCTGCGCTGGAGGTACACACCACACACACACCACACACACAGCCCTGCGCTGGAGGTACACACACCATACACACACACCACACACAGACACCACACCACACACACACAGCCCTGCGCTGGAGGTACACACCACACACACACACCACACACATAGCCCTGCGCTGGAGGTACACACACCACACAGACACCACACACACACAGACATATACACACCTAAACCTGTGTGTGTGTGTATATGGTGTGTGTGTGTGTGTGTATATGGTGTGTGTGTGTATATGGTGTGTATATGGGGTGTGTGTACATGGTGTGCATGTGTATATGGTGTGTGTGTGTGTGTGTCAGGGTGTGTTTACTGATCTAGAGATCCTGGCTGCTCTGTTTGCTGCTGCCATCCATGATGTTGACCACCCTGGAGTCTCCAACCAGTTCCTCATCAACACCAGTGAGTTCACACACACACACACACACACACTCACACACACAAATCTCCCCCATTCTCATTCTAATATCTGCCAGTAAAATAAATGATCCATGTGTGTTTGCACTGTGTGTGTGTCCTCCGTGTGTGTGTGTGCAGACTCCGAGCTGGCCCTCATGTATAACGACTCGTCGGTCCTGGAGAACCACCACCTGGCCGTGGGCTTCAAGCTGCTGCAGGAGCCCAGCTGTGACATCTTCCAGAACCTTCCCAAGAAGCAGAGACAGTCCCTCCGCAAGCTGGTCATCGACATGGTGAGACGGTCACACACACACAGATACTGACTTCTTTCTGGTGTGCTGTGTGTGGGGTGTTTATGTGTGTGCTGTATGTATGTGTTTGTGTGCTATGTGTGTGTGTGTGTGTGTGTGTGTGTGTGTGTGTGTGTGTGTATGTGTTTGTGTGCTATGTGTGTGTGTGTGTGTGTGTGTGTGTGTGTGTGTGTGTGTGTGTAGGTCTTAGCTACTGACATGTCTAAGCACATGACCCTGCTGGCTGATCTGAAGACCATGGTGGAGACCAAGAAGGTGACCAGCTCAGGAGAGCTTCTATTGGACAACTACTCTGACCGCATCCAGGTAGCCACACCCACAAACATCCACTTGTTGGTTTCTACCTCTCACCAGACTGGGATAGTCTACTGAACTACGTGTGTGTGTGTTTGTGTACCTGCGTGTGTGTGTGTGTGTGTGCAGGTCCTCCAGAACATGGTGCACTGTGCAGACCTCAGTAACCCCACCAAGCCCCTGCAGCTGTACCGCCGTTGGACAGAGCGCATCATGCAGGAGTTCTTCCTGCAGGGGGACCGAGAGAGGGGGCGGGGCATGGACATCAGCCCCATGTGCGACAAACACAACGCCTCCGTCGAGAAGAATCAGGTCAACTCTACCTCTCCTTCTCTCTCTCCCGGTCTCTCCCTCTGTCTCTCTCCTCCCAGTGTCTTTCCCTGTCTCCCTCTCTCCCTTCCCCTCTCTCTCAACCCACTCTCCTCTCCAGGTGGGGTTTATAGACTTCATCTTTCCTTTCCTCTCCAGGTGGGGTTTATAGACTACATCGCCCACCCCCTGTGGGAGACGTGGGCAGACCTGGT
This sequence comes from Thaleichthys pacificus, assembly GCA_023658055.1. Classification (NCBI taxonomy): domain Eukaryota; kingdom Metazoa; phylum Chordata; class Actinopteri; order Osmeriformes; family Osmeridae; genus Thaleichthys; species Thaleichthys pacificus. The sequence goes on from CM042854.1 coordinate 195,423, forward strand.
GCACCCAGATGCCCAGGAGCTCCTGGACACCCTGGAGGACAACAGGGAGTGGTACCTGAGCATGGTGCCCCATAGCCCCACACTGGAGGAGGAGGAGTCAGAGCAGGAGACCCCGCCTCCTGAGGGGGAGGAGCCTGCTGTGACGGACGGCAGATGCCATCCTGGCGGCACTCACCGCCTGCCCCCTACAGCATCCGTGTTGCTAGGGGCTGTGAGGACCTTGTCAACAGACTGGGAGGAGGGGGAGGGTAGTGGGGGGGTGACCTGCACAAGAACTGGAACATAACCCCAGAACCCTGTCCCTGTTTGGACGTTCCGGAGGGAGGAAGGAAAGGAGGAAGGGAGGATTGATAGAAATGTGAGGAAATGTGTCTTTGTACTGCCACCCACTTTCTGGGGGAAGTGATGTTCCACCAGCTCCACAGTGCCCTTTGTGGCTCTGAGCCAAACTGAAATACCCAGAATCCCCCAGTCCTGCTCCACTTCCTCTTCCTGTGCTGGGGACAGGTGAGCTAAGTCTTCCCCCTGGTGGATGCTGGGGGAGATGCAGCCACCATGACAGACTAAAGCTTTACAAAGGAACGATTAGGAAAGTGAAATGTGATGTTCACCCCATAACGAGCACTTCAGCTAAGAATCACCTATTTGTGTCCAAGTTTATTTAATGCAATCTTACATCTGGTTTTTACTGCAAACCTGCTTTTTCTTCACCTCTCTAATATCCACCCTCAACTTCATGCTCTTTACATTGTAGCCCACAGCCAATCCCCACCCTGCTACTAAGGGCTTGAGCCAATCCCCACCCTGCTACTAAGGGCTTGAGCCAATCCCCACCCTGCTACTAAGGGCTTGAGCCAATCACCACCCTGCTACTAATGGCTTGAGCCAATCACCACCCTGCTACTAAGGGCTAGAGCCAATCACCACCCTGCTTACTAAGGGCTAGAGCCAATCCTTGAAGCCGTAGGAGGTGACTAGTAGGAAGCGCTGCAGAACAACCATCCTGCTTCAATCGACCTTCAGGTTGATGAATAATAACAATATTCAATTAACAGACACTTTAATAATAGTAAAGATGTGTTGGTTTAGCAGATGCTTTACAGAGTACACAGGGGATTTGAACCTGCAACCTCTTGATCTGTAGTTAAACTCTTTACGACTGAGCTGATGACATGGACAACCATCATAAACATTACATTTATAAAGCCTGAAAAACAAGAAGCACTGTCCATTATGAAAGTTTTATATTGTTATTGTTGGTGTTGTGTGCCTGTCCTATGATGCCGAGGGGCAGTGTGTGTGTGTGTGTGTGTGTGTGTGTGTGTGTGTGTGTGTGTGTGTGTGTGTGTGTGTGTGTGTGTGTGTGTGTGTGCTAGATGGAGGGGTCGATGGGGGGCAGCGTTGCCATGGCAGCAGAACGCTAGGCTACTGTACTTTCCACTCTGCCCCAGGACAGTTTCCATCAGCCTGACAGCATGTCATGTGACCCTGGACCACCCCCATCTCTCTCCTCCCTCCCCCTCCCCCTCCCTCTCCCTCTCTCCTCCCTCCCCCTCCCTCTCCCTCTCTCCTCACCCCCCTCCTCTAACACTTTCCCATCTCTCCTCACTCTCACCCACCCTCTCTCTCACACACACTCCCCCTTCTCTCTCCTCACTCTCTCTAACTGTGTTAACATGTTGTGAAAGGTGAGACCTGTAGAAAACCAAAGCACTTTATATGGTAGCTCTGCACCTTCCTCTGTGTGTGTGTGTGTGTGTGGCTGCACCTTCCTGTGTGTGTGTGTGTGTGTGTGTGTGTGTGTGTGTGTGTGTGTGTGTGTGTGTGTGTGTGTGGTGTGGTGTTTTGGGGGGTTCTATGGTTAATTAATAGCACAGGCTGGACCACTGCCTGTGCTAAATCTTGTTACAGGAGATTAATAGTTCTATAAAGGTGTGTTTCGGAAGCTGCATGCAGCGTGTTACAGCATCAGGATCATCTGGGTTAGTTTCAGCTAACTGACTGACTAATTGACTGGTTGGCTGACTGGTTGGATGGTTATTTAAATCAGTCAGATTTCAACCACTCAGATGTTTTACTTCTTGTCAACTATGAAGCAAAAACACTTTCAGGTTTCTACAGATAATAAACTATCAGTAGTTAAAGATCAGGACTATTCTCTCCTCTGAGAAATGTTGTTCTTCTCCTCCTCCATGTCCCTGTCCTTCTTTCTCCATCTCTCCCTCTTTCTCCATCTCTCTCTCTTTCTCCATCTCTCTCTCTTTCTCCATCTCTCCCTCTGCTCAGCCTTGACAATTCACCCACAGCCCTGTAGTCTCTTTCTGTCTCTGTCTCTGTCTCTGTCTCTGTCTCTGTCTCTGTCTCTGTCTCTCTCTCTCTCTCTCTCTCTCTCTCTCTCTCTCTCTCTCTCTCTCTCTCTCTCTCTCTCTGTCTCTCTCTCTCTCTCTCTCTCTCTCTCTCTCTCTCTCTCTCTCTCTCTCTCTCTCTCTCTCTCTCTCTCTCTCTGTAACTTGCCAATAAAGGAAACATTATCATGCTTTGCCTTTCTGTGTTCAGTCAGACTTACTGGTGACCAAACACACACACACAAAGGATTTAGGTTGATTGAGGGGCATTTCTTTGTTTGGGCTAACCCTAACATTTATTTTGATAAATTGATATTTTATGGATTTTGTTAAATAAATAATTTCCCACCGGTGATCGACGTCAATACTATGGAGCCCTGCAGTCAAGAGCAGGGTAGGCGGGGCTTGCACGCCCAAGATGCTGTTTGGTTCTTTAGACTGCCAGTCATTCTTTAGCTCCTTACGAGCCCGCCCCCTCCATGGCAGTCAATCAACAGACGCTCGAGCTCCTGCAGGTGCACCACTGAGAAGACTGCAACTGAGCAGCGAGATAAAACGGATATTTCACGGTAAGCCTTTGGCTAATCTCTTTAGAGATGCATGGCAACAAATAACTACACCGCAATGGGATTTCTTGATATAGGAAAAAACACGAGATGTAAAGGACAGAAATGTGGTGATGAAATAAGGAAGAGTAACCTTCATTTGACATAGCTAGGATGCTTATCTAGCTAGCCCCAGAGTATTTAGCTAGCCTCAGAGCCGGGTGGTCCTGCTAGCTAGGGAGCTGCTATAATTATCGGTTGCGTTCATGTTTTAACTGACAGTGTAGTGTATTACTTCGAATATTAAATTAATATGGCCAGTGTACGGTATAGCAGCATTTTGTTTGCAAGCAAGGATCAGCCAGTGTCAGTAAAGCGGTATTAAAGCTTGTTAGCTAGCAAGCTAACCAGCTGGTCAGTGTTTCAAACCAGCTTCATCTCAGCGCAATGAAACGCAGCTACCTGCAACGCGCTGAAAAGCATCATATGGACTATATATTCATGACCAAGTTACAACACACATAGGCACTATAATACTGCCTGTATGCTGGTTATCATGCTGCTCACAGGGTGAATGGTTATGCTGTTCTATCACCGGCTGGATATACGGGTGAGCCGATGCTTAGTTTAAGCCCTACCGCTTCCGCTCCCGGTATCTCGGTCAGAGATCGGTCTCGCTCCGCCTTTACGTACAAGTTATCGCTTGTTGTTATCGCTACAGCTCGTGTTATGGTTTGCCTATGGACCGTAGTAAACATTGTGTTATCCAGGATAAACATAGCTGGATGTTCTCCCTGAGTTCACCTTCCACATGATCATCCCACTAAACAGAGAGAAGTGAGGAAGGAGGGGATGGGGGGAGGAGGGAATGGGTGGGGGAGGAGGGGGAGGAGAGAGAGGAGGGAATGGGTGGAGGAGGAGAGAGAGGAGGGAATGGGTGGGGGAGGAGAGAGAGGAGGGAATGGGTGGGGGAGGAGAGAGAGGAGGGGATGGGTGGGGGAGGAGAGAGAGGAGGGAATGGGTGGGGGAGGAGAGAGAGGAGGGGATGGGTGGGGGAGGAGAGAGAGGAGGGGATGGGTGGGGGAGGAGAGAGAGGAGGGAATGGGTGGGGGAGGAGAGAGAGGAGGGGATGGGTGGGGGAGGAGAGAGAGGAGGGGATGGGTGGGGGAGGAGAGAGAGGAGGGGATGGGTGGGGGAGGAGAGAGAGGAGGGGATGGGTGGAGAACAGAAGTGGAAGGTTAGAACCAGAAGTGTTCCTGTCAGACTTCAGGTTGCTACACACCCCAGCTTCAGTCTAACTGTGGATCCTCCTATACAGAAACATGATCACAGTAGACTCTGTCTCTACGCCATGATCACAGTAGACTCTGTCTCTGATTGGTTTACCCAGTTTAACTCATACTTCTTTACTGTTCAACTTGACGGACACAACTGCACACAGACACATACCAAAACACACCTACATACACAGACAGACATGTAAACACACATACACAGATATAGAGACACACACACACTAACACACTCATAATCCTCCCTCCTCCTCCTGTCAGATGGCGTCAGCAACAGCCTCTTACGGGCAGAAGGAGTCGTCAGACCAGAACTTTGACTACATGTTCAAGATCCTCATCATTGGCAACAGCAGCGTGGGCAAGACCAGCTTCCTGTTCCGCTACGCTGACGACTCTTTCACGCCGGCCTTTGTCAGCACGGTGGGAATAGACTTCAAGGTGAAGACCATCTACAGGAACGACAAGAGGATCAAGCTTCAGATCTGGGTGAGGGAGGACAGGGAGGTGACACACGCACACACGCACACACACACTACATACACACACTACATACACACACTACATACACACACCACACCCACATGCCCTCACACACCCGCACACACGCACACACACTACATACACACACTACATACACACACTACATACACACACCACACCCACATGCCCTCACACACCCGCACACACACTACATACACACACCACACCCACAGGCCCTCACACACCTTCGCATGCACAGACACTGTATATACACTGTACGAGTAAGAACTTGTGTGTGTGTCCAGGACACAGCAGGGCAGGAGAGGTACAGGACCATCACCACAGCCTACTACAGAGGAGCCATGGGCTTCATCCTCATGTACGACATCACCAACGAAGACTCCTTCAACGCTGTGCAGGACTGGTGAGTCTGGGTGTGTTTCTGTGTGTGTGTTTCTGTCTGTCTGTGTGTTTCTGTATGTGTCACTGATGTTTTTGGATGTGGTTATGATTGTGTTGCGTATATGTTAACCTTGTGTGTCTGTGTGTGTGTGTGTGTGTGTGTGTGTGTGTGTGTCTGTGTGCAGGGCCACCCAGATCAAGTTAACCTTGTGTGTGTGTGTGTGTGTGTGTGCAGGGCCACCCAGATCAAGACGTACTCCTGGGACAACGCCCAGGTGCTGCTGGTGGGGAACAAGTGTGACATGGAGGACGAGAGGGTGGTGGCTGCAGAGAGAGGGAGGCAGCTGTCTGACCAGCTGGGTGAGGCTTTCACACACACACACTAGAATACACACACACGCTAGAACACACACACGCTAGAACACACTCACACGCTAGAACACACTCACACACTAGAATACACACACACGCTAGAACACACTCACACACTAGAATACACACACACGCTAGAACACACTCACACGCTAGAACACACTCACACACTAGAATACACACACACGCTAGAACACACTCACACACTAGAATACACACACACGCTAGAACACACTCACACACTAGAACATACACACGCTAGAGCACACTCACACACATTAGAACACACACACACACTAGAATACACACTAGAACACACACACAAGCTAGAACATACACACACACACTAGAACACACAAACACTCAGGGTTAGGGTAGAACCCTCTAGTTTGTGACCAGTGGAAGAGAACATCTGTCATGACTCAAACGATGATTTAAACTCCTGGTTCTGATGCTGTTAAGGTATGACTGGTTAACTCCTGTTCCCCTCTCGCAGGGTTTGAGTACTTTGAGACGAGTGCGAAGGACAACATTAACGTGAAGCAGACGTTCGAGCGTTTGGTGGACGTGATCTGTGAGAGGATGTCTGAGAGTCTGGACAACGCTGACCCTGCCCTGACCGGGGCCAAGCAAGGGCCACAGCTCACTGAGCAGCCCCAGCGGGCCCACCAGGACTGTGCCTGCTGAACACACACACACAGCCCTACACACACACACAGAGCCCTACACGCACACACAGAGCCCTACACACACACACACAGGGCCCTACACACACACACAGCTCTACACACACACACAGAGCCCTACACGCACACACAGAGCCCTACACACACACACACAGGGCCCTACACACACACACAGCTCTACACACACACACAGAGCCCTACACACACACACACACACACACAGAGCCCTACACACACACACACACAGAGCCCTACACACACACACACACACAGGGCCCTACACACACACACAGCTCTACACACACACACAGAGCCCTACACACACACACACACACAGAGCCCTACACACACACACACACACACACAGAGCCCTACACACACACACACACACACACACAGAGCCCTACACACACACACACACAGAGCCCTACACACACACACAGAGCCCTACACACACACACACACACAGAGCCCTACACACACACACACACACAGAGCCCTACACACACACACACACAGAGCCCTACACACACACACACACACAGAGCCCTACACACACACACACACACAGAGCCCTACACACACACACACACACAGAGCCCTACACACACACACACACACAGAGCCCTACACACACACACACACAGAGCCCTACACACACACACAGAGCCCTACACACACACACACACACACACACAGAGCCCTACACACACACACACACACAGAGCCCTACACACACACACACACACAGAGCCCTACACACACATCAGTGGCTGATAAAGAGATCAGGGTCAAGAAACACAACATCACATTTGCAAACATATCTCATCAGATATCCACACAAAAACATTCCTAAATCAAGATGACAGAATTGAACTTAGTTTCAGTCTGGAGTGATCTGGGGTTGCAGTGGGCACAGAAACCGTCCTACTGCCTTGCAACAACCCTGCTTGTCTCTACAGGGGTGGCGCGCTACACTATATATGTGGAAAATAAGAGGATCATTTTAAAAGATGGGTTAGTATAGGAACGTATAGTAAAAAAATATATATATCCAGATTTATTGTTTATTCACGTCTGTGGTTTTGCTGGAGGTGCATGTTGTTGAATGTGAGGTTTGTAACTTGGATGTTTGGTGTGAACAAGCTTGTTCTAGTCTGGATGTGAGGACACAACCTTGAAATGCTCCTCCCACTTTGGAGTGCAACACATTCTAAAGAGGATAATTATCTTGTGTAGACCACACACACATACACACACATACACACACACACACACACACAGGATCTGTATCTGTAAACACTCTGGCCCCTTTGTTGTTACCTGAGGATGTGGTGTCTAAAGAATGTTCGTCATGGTGACGTCATTGTGATGTCACCCAATACTTCTAAAAGTTCCGGGGATGGAAGTGATGTGAATGTTCTGTTGGAGCTCATGCACAGATATGCTTTATCACCTAAATTATGTCCACGTTTATATTTATACATTATTTATAGCTTTATTTATTCATGTTTTAGAGATGATGATGGTGATGGTGGCGGCGGTGCGTTGCTTGCATGGTAGTGAAGGGACGCTGTCAAGTGTTGTGCAGAGAGACAGAAACGGGAAGGGTGTGAGTGGGTGTGAGTGTGTGTGTGTAGGAGCGTGTGTGTGTGTCCTACAGCAGAAAGGAACTTTGAACAATCCTCTGGGTGTTGTCCTGAGCATGTGCAGAGCAGCCCTGACTCTGATGGTGACCCCTGACCCTGATGGTGACCCTGACCCAGGTGTGGAGGGGTTGTCCCAGGCAGCTTCTGGCTGTTGGACATCTTGTCCAGTTCTGCTCCAGGCCTCTAGGGGAGCCATCCAGGGAGACACTACTCAAAACTGCACTCAGTCAACGCTTAAAACAAGGGAAGCAGAATAGCCAGATACTTTCTACACTTTTTACCGCATCTGTTAGTGTTTTTATTTATTTTGTTTGTGTTTTGCTACAGCTGTTAACCTGCCTGTGAGGCTCCTCCCATCTTCCTTAGGGATATATAGGGAATATGGGAGTTACTTTCCTTGGGTTTTAGTCATGTGTGAATTGTGCTGTAATTCTGTAAATCCAGGTTTGCTAAAGATTTTGAGGAATTAATAAATGAGAAATATTACTTCTGGGATTCTTATGTCTATTGGCTGTGTCTGTCTGGTACCTGTCTGTCTGGTACCTGTCTGTCTGGTACCTGTCTGTCTGGTACCTGTCTGTCTGGTACCTGTCTGTCTCAACAGTGCCAGAGATGGGTTGTAAAAAATATTTTGTTACAGTACGTAACAAACTTAAGTAGATTTTTCTGGTATCAGTACTTCACTATACATTTCTGACAACTTTTTACTTTCACCTCTTACATTTTTTACACAAATATCTGTACTTTCTACTTCTTACATTTTCAAGCCAGGCATGTTACTTTAGTTTTAATCTGTATTTGGTGGTATGATCAATATTATTTATTTTCATTGCGTGCCTTTTTTTCATTTCCTGGCTATCACACACAACAAACGTAAGATAGTCTACGAAACTACCATGGAGCAAGGCAGAAGGCCAAAAAAAAATTATGAGGACTAGACTCGTACTGTGCTGTACTCTATTATACTCTGCTCTGCTTTCATCTACTCTTTTTTTGGCTTCTCTGTTCTCCTCCCTCTCATCTCCTTTCACTGTGGAAAAAAAAGGTTTGTTATGGAAGAGACGGGGGGAGTTAGCGATGTGGACATGACTGAGAATAGAGACATTCCTGATCACGCATGGTCATATATGAGTGAGATGTTCAAAATTGTCCACGTCAAACAGAATTCCTGGCGAATGCGCTGCGTGTGTGACGGTATGTAACAGACGTAGCCACGCTCGTCACAACAAGTAGTCGTTCGCCACTCGCTGGGCTCGAACGCACAACCTCTGACTTGCCAAGCGCGACCACTACCAGCTATGCCAAAGAAAGGCTAGCTATTAGTTGACGCGGGTGGCCTGTTATATACCTGAGGAGTGAGTTTCACAGGTTCACACCCGTTACACGTGTCTATAGTGTCTTTTTGTATTAATGTGCTAATATGATGTGAGGTCTAACAGATAGTAGTAATGGCTACTTTTTACTGAAGTATATGTCAGAGCACATACTTATTTACTTTAACTTGAGTGAAAAGGTGTTGACAATACTTCAAGGAGTCCTTTTAAACATGAGTACCTGTAATTCTACTTGAGTGAAGGATGTGTGTACTTTTGCCATCTCGGCAGTCTAGAAAAACGATGTAGCCTATACCTAACATGTACTATTGATACTTTACTATGTATACATCTAACATATACTATGCGATGTACTATACAACTCACCATAGAATATCTCTTCAGGTCCAGCAGCCATAAAGGTGCGCCATGTGGCCAGAAGGTGGCGTGATCTCACCGAATCTCCATGGAGACCTGCAACCTGAGGAACGTGAGGTTCCCAGCACCGGCTCCTTGTTTGGTCGCAGGTGCTGGGCTCGGTATCCTCCTCGTAACCAGACCTTGTTTATGGACCGGTGTAACACAACAGAACAGACAAGCAGCTACACAGCTTAAATAATTAAGTGAATTTAATTGTCACCATTGAGAGGTAAAATCCCGTTAAATTGCTACACAGAGTTTTCAACACATCAAGAGACCAACTGCAAACGAACTGCACATGTATAATATAGGCTATTGTAAATACAAATAGGATTAGGCTCCTGTACTCAACGACAGGACATGCACAGATATCTCCCCCCCCCCCCCCCCCCCACAAAAAAAAATATACAATGTAAAATAAGACACGTATGTTTTGGTAAATAAAAATATACATTATTTGTCATTGATAAGTGCTTGTAAACAAGTAAGGCATTATATTACACGGTAGAGATGCTGCTAGCCCGCTGCATTGTGAGATTGTCCCGGATGCAGGCAGCGCTGTGGACCCGGATGCAGGCAGCGCTGTGGACCCGGATGCAGTAGTCCCACTGGAACAGCAGCAGTCAGTTTGCTACAAAAATCATCTTTAAAGGGCTTGGCCGCCTTAACACAGCCTGGGTAAAATACCGCCATGTTCCAGTTCCATCAGACTCACAGTTTGCATCTGAGAGTAAACCCCAGGGTAACTTTTCAGTTCATCTGTGTCCTTACTGCCGGAGGCGGGCCGTTATGCCCGTCCGTATGTACCGGTGGGCGTCTCTAATAGGCTTGTACCTGGTTTGGGAGAAGCTGACAACCGTTACTGACGTGGTTCATGACCTTCTGCTTAAGCTGGGCGACCTGCTCCCGCAGCGCGGTGGCCGTGGAGGACAGTTCCGTGTTCTGCGTCTTAAGGTTCTTCACCTTGTCCTCCAGACGGGAGATCCGCTCCAGCTTCCGCTTGCGACATTTGGACGCCGCTATTCTGTTGCGCAGCTTCTTCCGCTCCGCCTTGATGCGCTCCTGGTTGTCCATGTCTATGGGGGAGAGCGGCGGGCTGTCGCCGAAGCTCGTCATGTCCGGCACCGTCTGCGGCTCGTCCTTCAGAGCCTGGAGTCGTGACAGCGCTGCCGCAGCCGCCTGTTGCTGCGCGCTCAGCAGATGAGACGGCGGCGGAGGGAAGGGTGTAGTGTCGGTGGAATAGTTAACCGTAGTGCCCAGTGGGCTCGCTCCGTATCCATTTAGAGTCGTATAAACGGGAAGGTCTGACGGTAAACAGACCGGGGCTGCGTTGGTACCGACCAGGTCCAGTCTGTCCGGTTGCACGCACGTCCCCTCGCTCAGCTGATTCTGCTTATGAAGATCCTCCAGCGCCTTCACAAAGCCCTCCGCGAACTCCTGCTCGTCACTGGCGGACCGCGGGTACAGGAACTGCGAGGTTGGGGTGGTGGTCACCATCCCGTTGGACTGGATGATGAGCCGCTCCAGGTCTGGCGAGGCCAGCTTCAGGAGCCCTAGGTCCGGAGAGGCGAGGAGGCCGTCCGCGTCCCGCAGGCTGGGCTTGAGGCTGGAGCTCTGCTCGGTCAGGGCCAGGCTCAGCTCCTTCTTCATCATGCTGCTCTGGGACAACACGCTGGAGAGCCCTCGGATACTCAGCACACTGGGACAGAAGGCTGTTTCCATTCTACACCCTCACATGAGGGTCTGGGGCGCGTTACGCATAAAAACGATCCAGTGGCTAAATCGCGAAAGTAAAACGATATATTTTCTCTATACCTAACCTCTAAACAGCTGTTAGTATTCAAAGCTGCCAATTCGATTGTTCGTTTAACTAGCTCTACAGGTTTAAACGATAACCTTTTTCTCTTCCTGCTCACGCGGCTGAAGCCTTTTTTCCCGGTGGCAAGACTGCTATGCGCGCGCCCAACCCTCTGCACGGTTTCTATCCCTAAAAATTCCATTATGTCATTTCAGAGCGAGGAGATTGGCCCGAAATGACGTTTGTTTCCGGTTCAATTTAAATAAGGGGCCGAGCCTGTCTGTATTGCTATGGAGACTGAGGGTAAACTGCAAACAGCGCAGTGCATTGTGGTTTGATGTCATAGAATAGAACGCCCAGGGTCGCCAGGGCGGGGCGGGAAGAGTAGGGAGGGGCGCGCCCAACACGGATAATGTTCACAGAAACTTTGTACTGTACAGTGTTCCCTTTACAGTGTTCCAACGTCATCTTGACAACATATCATACCACAATACAAAGGAATACCTAGTCCTTGAAAAGCTGTAGTTTGTGGTTATGTTGCTGTGTTTGTGTATGCATTTATATCAACATTCAACCAAGTGCAGGGGGCTTCTACTCTTCATCTGATAGGTCAGGGGGCTTCTACTCTTCATCTGATAGGTCAGGGGGAACAATGGGGGTCTTTTCCAAGAAAGCCTCTATTTATAGACATTACAAGGAAGTGTTTTCTGACAGGAAGTGAGTTCCGACAGATTGTTGTGGTACACCACAAAACAGGAACAGAGAACAACCATGTTCAGTTGTGATTCTGGGGGCTGGTAGAGGTACAAACCTCAGACAGCCTCCTCTCCTGGGGGCCAGCCCAACACAGCACTGTCTGCTCTAACAGAAAAGACCAGCAGGAGAGGTGAGGTGGAGGAGGAGGGAGACCAGCAGGAGAGGTGAGGTGGAGGAGGAGGGAGACCAGCAGGAGAGGTGAGGTGGAGGAGGAGGGAGACCAGCAGGAGAGGTGAGGTGGAGGAGGAGGGAGACCAGCAGGAGAGGTGAGGTGGAGGAGGAGGGAGACCAGCAGGAGAGGTGAGGTGGAGGAGGAGGGAGACCAGCAGGAGAGGTGAGGTGGAGGAGGAGGGAGAAGGGAGACGGGGGGATGGACAGGAAGTGATGACGTCTGTGGACTTTCGTCTGCATCAGCACCACGGAACACAAAAAGGGCATCATTAGTCTCCATGGTAACACTGACATGGGTAGTGACGCAGGAGCAGGTGAATGAATAGGGGGGAGGGAGGAGGGAGGGGAGAGGATGAGGACTGCAGTGCAGAATGTGTGGGTGGTAAACAGGCTTCCTGCTTGTGTGTGTGAGTGTAGGTGTGTGTGTGAGTGTAGGTGTGTGTGTGTGTGTAGGTGGCCATTCAGAGCCTTCATCACCACGTATGAGAAAAAACCTTTGTTTCTGATTTCATAGCAAATAAAGAAGCATCATGTGTTAATTGCAGCAGTGGACACTGGCCCATCCAAGCAGGCCAGTGTGTGTCCGGGACCCCAGCAGGGTGAGTCACCGCTGGGCTGGGCGCAGATGGAACGCTGTCATCACTGAGGCCACCGGAGGTTGTGATGGAAACGCTCCTACGACCATGGGATGGAACGGTTTAATGACTTCCGCCGGCAACACCCTTACTGCCTGGTAACACTCTTACACACCGTAACTGCCTGGTAACACACTGTTACTGCCTGGTAACACTCTTACACACCGTAACTGCCTGGTAACACACTGTTACCGCCTGGTAACACACACCTACTGCCTGGTAACACACTGTTACCACTTGGTAACACACACCTACTGCCTGGTAACACTCTTTACCTGACTTGGTAACACACTTCTACTGCCTGGTAACACCCTTACTGCCCGGTAACACACTTTTACCGCCTGGTAACACACTCTACTGTCCTGTAACACACCCTTACTGCCTGGTAACACACTCTACTGTCCTGTAACACACCCTTACCGCCTGGTAACACACTCTACTGTCCTGTAACACCCTTACCGCCTGGTAACACACTCTACTGTCCTGTAACATCCTTACCGCCCTGGTAACACACTCTACTGTCCTGTAACACCCTTACCGCCCGGTAACACACTCTACTGTCCTGTAACACCCTTACCGCCCGGTAACACACTCTACTGTCCTGTAACACCCTTACCGCCCGGTAACACACTCTACTGTCCTGTAACACCCTTACCGCCCGGTAACACACTCTACTGTCCTGTAACACCCTTACCGCCCGGTAACACACTCTACTGTCCTGTAACACCCTTACCGCCCGGTAACACACTCTACTGTCCTGTAACACCCTTACCGCCCGGTAACACACTCTACTGTCCTGTAACACCCTTACCGCCCGGTAACACACTCTACTGTCCTGTAACACCCTTACCGCCCGGTAACACACTCTACTGTCCTGTAACACCCTTACTGCCCGGTGGAGGGTGTCAGCTTTATGCACTGTATCCTTCACTCTCTTCATGAGGGTCCTTAGCCTATCAACTATAGTATCATAATGACAAGGAAACCGGTACTTATTGTACAGTTTGCTGTAAACGGTTGTCTGTGCAACAGAGCACACCACAACAGCAGATGACGCTGTGGTTCAGCTTCGCTCTGAACTGCTGCGGTTGAGTTGACAACAAACGTAGAACAAGAGCGGCAATAGAGAGGGAGGGAAAGATGGATGAGACATTAAACTAAACTCATCGGGATATGAATAATTAGAAGGAAACTAATATAATAACTACATGGCCACCAAGAAGACAGTGATTGTGACCGGTGAGTCGTTTGTGCGAGACTGTTTATGCTATCTTCTTGATGTCGTTATCTTATGGATACAAACAAGCTGTTAATTTTTCACACGAGTTGCTTGAGGGAATGATTCACTCTCTGGCACTTGTTTCCCCTCATTTTCGCTGTAGGCTACTTAGAAATGTAAATGCGTAATTTACAATTCACGCAAAACATTTACATTACATTTATTCATTTAGCAGACGCTTTTATCCAAAGCGACTTCCAAGAGAGAGCTTTACAAAAGAGCATAGGTCACTGATCATAACAACGAGATAGCCCCAAAACATTGCGAGTAGCCAAACATGAAGCATACATTATGAAAAGCAAATAAGTGCCAATGGGGAGAACCATAAGGGCATGTAGTCAGAGTAAACAGTCACAGATTTGAATGTTCTTGTATGTTCTTTCTCCTTTCTGTGAATCATTGGTCATGCTTCTTTGTGGGTTGAACAGAATACATTTTTTGAATAGATCGGCTTCTGAAGCAATACTTGTCTATAGGCTTCCTGTGTCTCCATTCCTACGATGCTGTCCTCGTGATGTGCGGTGCGCGTGTGTTCTGTGAGCCAGTAGAAAACAACCCGTGTTGTCAGTAATGTTTAACTGCGTTCCAACCTTTAGACCAGGAGACTAGTTTACATAAAGGCTTTATAGGTGAGCACAGGGGCGAATCTAGGTTCCCACTTTTGGGGGGGCTAAGCCCCCCCAAAAGTGGGGGCTCCTGTGACCCAGCAAAACTAGGGCGGTCTGGGGGCATGTTCCCCCAGAATAAATTTGTGAAAATATCCTTTTAAATAGTGTCCTCTAGTGGGTTTTAGGAAGAGAAATTAACTAATTTAGATAAAAAATAAAATTAAAAAAACGTGCATTTTTTATTTTTTTAATGATTTTTTTTGGGGGGGCTAATGAAACTTTTGGGGGGCTCCAGCCTCCCCAAAATAGTGCTAGATACGCCATGGGTGAGCAGATAACCACTAAGACTTGGGGCCTGTACTAAGAATCAAGATCAACATGCTCTGGATTACTTTCAGTTACCCGGCTTCACAAACCCCGACAACCGCAGTCACGATAAGCAGTATCACGACTGCGGTTATCAACTCTCTAACTCAACCCAGATCTTTCCAATATAGAGACGTGCGCGTTCATATAAGAGGGGCGGTGTTTGCACCGTATGTCCAGTCGCAAAAATGGACAAAACAAGTGCTGCATATTTCACACTGGACGAACAGACAATAATCTTACAAACTTTGTCTGCTCCTCCTGCGTGAAATATATTAATACAAACATATCAGGAATACAGACATATAATAGAGGCAAAAAGCAACACAGTCGCTGCTGCCAAGCTGGCAGAAAATAGCAGACGCTGTAAATGCGTAAGCTACATGACTTATAGATATCACTGCCCCAGGCACAAAATGTGACCATAATTACACGTGTGCATTCCATAACGTTAAACTTGTGTTGCTGTATTATTTTAGTTGCAACCTTGGCAGTGGCAAACGATCGTGGGAGCAAAAAATAAATACATATAAAAACATAATTCAAACCGGTAAGTAGCAGTAGGCAATACTTGCACATATTTTAATGCCAACAAGTACAAGGCTGAATTGCCTGAGTCAGTCCCTTTTGTAGGATATTGGTATACAAAGGGCCTATAGAACAATGAAATTGCTTGCAGCCAACAGGAAGAAAAATTAGGCAAAGAAAATTGGAGGGGGCCCTCCTCCACAGGACTTCACTCCTGCTGAGGAGCTGGCCCTCTCCAGCTATCAGGGATAGCTGGAGAGGGCCACACCTGCATCTAGGTGATGCAGGTGTGTTACCATGTGAGACACGTGTGTTAGGTGTACACTGATGTGTGATGCAGGTGTGTTGCTAGGTGAAGGCTGATGTTGTCATATCAGCCTGTCTGATATGACACAACAGTCTAACCTGACTGATAGTGGGTGTTGTCTAAAACTCTGCTCCTCATGCACTTCCTGCTCCTCATGCACTTCCTGCTCCTCATGCACTTCCTGCTTCCGGTTTGCAAAGGAACTGGAGTGCCTTGGTCTGGGGGAGGGGGTGGAGCTTCAGGTGTACGAGCTTCCTGTTGAGTACCAGGCCATCCAGCGCTTACTGCCATCGCTATGGAAATGCCACCAGCCACAGGTAGCTGGGAGCCAATCACATTTGTTGGTTTAAGTGCAGTTCTGGGGGCGTATTTGAAGCCCTCTGTGACATTGCTTGTTATAAGGTTGATACAACTAGATTTGGTTTGATCTGATCACATAGAGCTTTTGCTTGCAGGCCAGTGTGTTACCGTAGTTAAGGTAAACTGTTCCTTTCTGTCAATTACAAGCTGGTGGTCCATGTGGGTGTGTCCGGCATTGCTACCACGGTAACCCTGGAGCAGTGTGGCCACAACCATGGTTACCGTCGTCTGGACAACAGCCGCTTCTGCCCAGTCTCCCAGTGCTGCGTGGAGGCGGGGCCTGACTGCCTGACCTCTGACCTGGACATGGAGCTGGTCTGCACACGCCTGGGCTCCTCCCACCAGCAGGTGGAGCTGTCTGTGTCCAGGGATGCCGGCAGGTGAGCACCACACCTCTCTGTCTCTCTCTCTTCATCTCTCTCCTCTCTCTTCATCTCTGTCTCTCTCTCTCTGTCTCTTAATTTTTCTTGGGGATAGAGGTAGATCATATGATTTCAGCTCAAGAGATCCCAGGTTCAAATCTCCCATGTTAATCACTTTCGATAAAAGTGTCTCCTAAATGAATGTCTCCTCTGTCCCCCTCTAACTGTCTTTCTTCATCTCTCTCTACCTCTCTCTCCACTCTCTCTCCCCTCTCTCTCCGCTCTCTACCCTCTCTCTCCGATCTCTCTCTCCCATCTCTCTCCTCTCTCCCCTCCCTCCCCCCCTCTCTCCCATCTCTCTCTCCCATCTCTCTCCCCCTCTCTCTCCCCTCTCTCTCTCCTCTCTCTCTCCTCTCTCCCCTCCCTCCCCCCCTCTCTCCCATCTCTCTCTCCCCTCTCTCTCTCCTCTCTCTCCCATCTCTCTCCTCTCTCCCCTCCCTCCCCCCCTCTCTCCCATCTCTCTCTCCCCTCTCTCTCTCCCATCTCTCTCCTCTCTCCCCTCCCTCCCCCCCTCTCTCCCATCTCTCTCTCCCCTCTCTCTCACCCTCTCTCTCTCCTCTCTCTCTCCTCTCTCTCACCCTCTCTCTCTCCTCTCTCTCTCTCTCTCTCTCTCTCTCTCTCTCCCCTCCCTCCCCCCCTCTCTCCCATCTCTCTCCCCCTCTCTCTCACCCTCTCTCTCTCCTCTCTCTCTCCTCTCTCTCTCCTCTCTCTCCTCTCTCTCTCTCTCTCTCTCTCTCTCTCTCTCTCTCCTCTCTCTCTCCTCTCTCTCCCCTCTCTCTCACCCTCTCTCTCTCCTCTCTCTCTCCTCTCTCCCATCTCTCTCTCCCCTCTCTCTCTCCTCTCTCTCCCCTCTCTCTCTCCTCTCTCTCCCCTCTCTCCCTCTCTCTCTCCTCTCTCTCTCCTCTCTCTCACCCTCTCTCTCCCCTCTCTCTCTCCTCTCTCTCTGTCTGCCCCAGGTACCTGTGTGACTACACCTACTACACGTCCCTGCTCCTGGGCGGGGGCAGGGTGGCCTTCGTGCATGTGCCCCCCCTGGGAAGACCCTACAGCGGGGGCCAGCTGGGCAGGGCCTTGCAGGCGCTGGTGGGGGACATGCTGCTGCTACTGGGGGAGGGGGGTGGGGCCAGGCAGGGGGAACACCAGCAGAACCAGGATCGTGAGAACCAGGACCAGCAGAACCAAGACCATCAAAGACACTAAAACACTGAGTCCACCTGGACTCTCACAGTGGAACCTGACCGTGTGCACTACCAGCAGTCGTGTGTGTGTGTGTGTGTGTGTGTGTGTGTGTGTGTGTGTGTGTGTGTGTGTGTGTGTGTGTGTGTGTGTGTGTGTGTGCACTACCAGCAGTCGTGTGTGTGTGTGTGTGTGTATAATCATTTTAATCTGGGTGATTGTGTACATAGTGACCCAGAGAGTCTCTGTCCTGTATCATCGTCCTATCAGGGTGATCCTGTCTGGGCTTCAATTGCTGCACTCAGGCCTCAAGGTAATAGGAACTGGCAGGCTGGTTTATTGACTGTCTTATGTGTAAAAATATATATATTTGTGTGTTATATTAAAGATATTTTTACCAATCATTATGTACATCTCAGGAAAGTTATTGCATGCACAATTAATGTATAGAAATGTGAAATTAACTTGTTTATTTGTGTATATGTTCCTTATCTGTGTTAAAGGTATAATGCTTAAATTCAATTCAATTCAACTTTATTTCGCCATGTATACAGACACTAGGAATTTGATTTGGTATTCTCCATGCAGGCTATAGCATCACAAATAGAACAATAAGACAAAACAGAACAACAATACAAGGACAGATAGTACCAGTATGAGCAAAATAATAAGAATGGAGGTAGTGCAACAATATTAATGTTAAATAAAGTGCCATGAAGTTCATGTGTAAGAGCTATTTAGGAGGGCTAGGGTTAGGGTTAGGGTTAAAGGGTTAGGGTTAAGGGTTAGGGTTAGGGTTAAAGAGCTATTTAGGAGGGCTAGGGTTAGGGTTAGGGTTAAAGAGCTATTAGGGTTAGGGTTAAAGGGTTAGGGTTAGGGTTAGGGTTAAAGGGCTAGTGTTAGGGTTAGGGTTAAAGAGCTATTTAGGAGGGCTATTGCTATTCTAATACTGACGTTAATTCTAAAGTTCTGATGCAAAAGTTCTAATTCTGAAGTTCTGATGCTATGAGTTTATGATTAAAACATTCTAATATCTCAGTTTTCTGGTGTAAAACGCAGATACACAGAGGATGACACAGATAACTATGCAAGATGTGTCCTCCCCCTAAAGCAGTGGTTCTCAATCCTGGTCCTCGGGACCCACTGCCCTGCATGTTTTAGATATTTCCCTGCTCCAACACACCTGATTTAAATAAATGGGCCTGATAACGACCCATTCATTTGAATCAGGTGTGTTGGACCAGGGAAACGTCTAAAACATGCAGGGCAGTGGGTCCCGAGGACCAGGATTGAGAACCACTGCCCTAAAGTGTTCTGTGCTCCTGTTTACCTGTGGATCACCTGCTTCCATCCTCTGGAAGTCACTTCATTAGATTCATGGGCATTTTTATAGTTTTCTGTTCTCCCGGGAATAGTAGGATTTGGAACAACGTTTTCCTAACTTTCAGAATGTATGAAACATGCCTATTAAGCTCTGCTTGATTTCCTCAGGAGAGATGCCAGAGATTAAATGACCGACCGACTCTAACCGACAAGTGGCGATGTTGACCCGCAACTGGAGCCGACGGCACAGAGAAGTCACCGGTTGCCAGCGCTTTCTCTCCCACCGTGATTCGTCGTTAAGTAGCTCGCGCCAAGCAACACTTTGTAACCAACGCAGAGCTCCGTACGGAGCACACCGGTATAAGATGCTTCACGGGCTAACGCGTTGCGATGTTATTGAAGTGCAACCAAGTACCACCGAGATATCTCGTCCATGATCTATCGGACCGATGCCACTTCTGTTAACGAGACGCGCACTGCTCCATTTCAGCGGTTCTGTCCTCGCGCTGCCACCGTAGCGAAACTCCGACGGAATCGATTCTGATGTCACTCGGTTGTCGTGCAACGAGAGTGAAGTTGCGCTTTGCAGTGAAATTAGCAACCGGTGGGGCACTATACGGTACTTCGAGAACAGCCCCGGAATTGCAGCGGTGGTCTGCAACATTAAGTTACGCACGGGACAACAAAGAACTGCTCTCATTAATCTTTTACAGCGCAATGGGGTGAGTGTTCATTGTCAAAATCTATCCCAATATGGTTCCAGCCTAGCAACTGTTGCTATGAAAAAAGAGGCAGAAAGTGAAGGGAAAAAGTAAAGGAAAGACGCTGAATGACCTTCGTGTGTATTGTTAACACTTTGTGTTGAAATGAAACGCCCAGACTGGCTTGTTAGCCTATTCAGTTGTGCTGCTCTCGTTCTGTCAGACACAAGCTTATTACGTGGCTCTGTAACTCAAAGCTTGACTTGAACGGTTATTTAATTGCGTTTAAATCCTCTTCTTCCACAGAAAAGGTGCCTCTTTTTCCTTGTAAGATGTTTCCACACCATCGAGAAAGGTACGTGTTTCTCCTCTAGACACGGGTCTCACAACACTGTCATTCAGTGCGTCTGTTTCGGACTAAACAACCTTGTTAGTTTTAGAGGGAAAGTGACATATGGTGACAACTCGCTTTGTAACCGTGAGAACTCGGTATGTAACCGTGAGAACTCGGTATGTAACCGTGACAACCAGATATGTGACGGTGACAACTTTTGACAGTTAACAGTGAAAGTTAACAGCTAAACTAATGTGGCACCTTGATCTTGGAATTCTATCATGCTAGCCAACCATTATGAAGGATCTGTCTAGAATGAGACTAGACTGGACCACTGCCAAGAACCCCAAGATCTGGAGAACTCGTTTTAGTTGGTCTGTAAGCTCGGGTTGAGGGATGCTTTGGGAATCACTGTTGGTTTTACATACATGTACCAACACTTACTAATTAGGACGTGTGGACTGGAAGCGCTTTCGGAGCTGTTGTGTGTGCCGATGTATGTAGTTAATGGATGCAGGTTTCAGTGGTCTGTTGTGTCCATGTTGGCTGTTGAGCTGCAGAACACCTCAGTTGTGTTCTAACAGCTTTGCCTGGACCTCGACACTGTCATGCAGGCAGGAAGGGGGTAGGAGGAGGTTGTGTGAGAAAGAGAGGTTTGGGAGAGAGAGGTGAGAGAGGAGGAGGAAGAGAGAGAGAGGCGGGGGCAGATGAGTGAGACGGAATGAGACAGAGAGAGAAGAGAGATGGAGGAGGGGGAGAAGTGAAAGAGAGGAGTGTAAAGCGAAGGAGCGACAGGAAAAGGATAATGGAGAGAGAGGAGAGGGAGAAGAGAAAGGGGGAAGAGAGTAAATGGAAAATGAGACAGAGGAGATGAAGGGAAGTGGAAGAGAGGAAGATATACAACCTGGACATATAGAGACAGTGAGAAATAGATTGTAAAAGAGAGACCCTGACAGACCCACCGTGATCCGGTGTCCTGCTTGTCCTGCTCCAGTAGCAGCCCAGTGATTGGTCAGGATGCTCAGGCTGTAAGCCCAGTGATTGGTCAGGATGCTCAGGCTGTGTTATTACTGAGGTGATCGGTGGATGTGAACGAGCCAGTTATTGATCCATACGCTTATAGAGTGAGATCTGTATTGATCCATACGCTTATAGAGTGAGATCTGTATTGATCCATACGCTTATAGAGTGAGATCTGTATTGATCCATACGCTTATAGAGTGAGATCTGTGTTGATTTCAGTACAGAGGTTTAATCGTTTCACCAAATAATCCGGCCACTACCCCCAGGCCTCCCTACCTAAGGCCTGCCAGGCTAGTCCCAGGTTAATACCAGTCTACAGTCCCAGGCTACAGTACCAGGCTAGTGCCAGGCTAGTCCCAGGTTAGTACCAGTGTACAGTCCCAGGTTAGTACCAGGCTAGCCCCAGGCTACAGTACCAGGCTAGTCCCAGGTTAGTACCAGTCTAAAGTCCCAGGCTAGTCCCAGGTTAGTACCAGGTTTGTACCAGGCTAGTCCCAGTCTACAGTTCCAGGCTAGTTCCAGTCTAGTACCAGGCTAGTCCCTAGATCTGGAGACTCATACTGAACACAGTGCTTGATAAAGAGGTCAGACTGGATACAGATTATACTGCTGTTGCCCTTCATCTCTATCACTGTTCTGTCCCCATTCCACATCCTAAATCATCACCTCTCAAGTGAGATCTATATAAATAGTTGACAGACTATTTACATGTTGTATAGTATGCCTGACAGAGACTCAGCTCTCTTCCTTTCTTGCAATAACATTTGGCATACTTCCTGGTAGAGAATCATACTTCCTGGTAGAGCACCAGACTTCCTGGTAGAGCACCAGACTTCTAGTCGAGAAGCATCCTTCTGGTAGAGCACCAGACTTCCTGGTAGAGCACCATACTTCCTGGAGGAGGGAAGGAGGGTTAGGGGGTTTAGGTCAGTCAGCTGCTGCATTCTAGAACACCAGTGGCACTCTTGCTTTGGAATGTTTACCCGTATCCAGGATACCTCACCACAGCAACACTTGCCAGAGCAGAGAGGCTGGAAGCAGGGCAGGCTGGGATGAGTTTTAAAGGTTTCGGTAGACAGACCATTTCCTGTGTGACCACTTCCTGTTTCAGCCAACGATGCAGAGACAAAACCCAGACTGACTGGTACAGGCCAGGCTGACTTGTACAGACCAGACTGACTGGTACAGGGCAGGCTGACTTGTACAGATCTGACTGACTGGTACAGACACAGAGAGGAAGAGGGAGAGTGTGTCTCGATTGAACAGTATAAAATCCCTCATCACATTCACTAGCCGCTTCCAGTTTAAGCTTGATGTCTGCTTTTCTCTCTCTCCTTCCCTCTTCACTCCTCTCTGCCCTTCTCTCAATCTCCTCTCCTCCCCCAGGCAGCAGCCTGTGTTCAGTGCCGGGCAGCAGCCTGTGTTCAGTGCCGGGCAGCAGCCTGTGTTCAGTGCCAGGGCAGCAGCCTGTGTTCAGTGCCGGGCAGCAGCCTGTGTTCAGTGCCAGGGCTCACGTGTTCTCCTCTCCTCCCCCAGGGAGCAGCCTGTGTTCAGTGCCAGGGCTCACGTGTTCCAGATCGACCCAGCCACCAAAAGGAACTGGATCCCGGCCAGCAAGCATGCCGTCACAGTGTCCTTCTTCTACGACAGCAACCGCAACGTGTACCGCATCATCAGCGTGGGCGGGACTAAGGTCAGGTCACAGCACAGGAAGTGAGATCACAGCACAGAAAGTAGGGTTACAGCACAGGAAGTGGCTGAGCGGTTAGAGAATCGGGCTAGTAATCAGAAGGTTGCCAGTTCGAGGCAGGGGGCGAGGAGGTGAGGGAAGAGGGGAGGGACAAAATGAGGGGAGTGAGGGGTGGAGGGGCATGGGAGGGGTGGAGAGATGGAGGGTGAATCTATCTTATCTCCCAACACCTCCTGTTTGACCCACATGTTGTGTCCCCAGCGGCAGTGTGTCGTCACCAGTGTTATAATCTCTGGGCCGGTGTTACAGCCTCAGACAGGCAGACTGTACCTCTAAGCTGCCGCTGGCCCTGCTAGCGAGCACGCGGGAGGACGGGGGAGTATTTATAGGTCCTCCCCGCCCGGGGACTGTAAGGAGGGGGGAGGGGAGGTCACATGTTCTTACAGATGTGTGTTTTGCGTGTAAATCCATGGGATTGTGCCTGTGCTTAAGTCCCTGATGTAGGATATGATCTAATGATACGTGTGTGAGAACATCTGTTTACATCTGTTACCCTGGCAACACCAGCATCTCTGACCAGCACTGTTCTTCTCAGCACAACAGCCCTCCAGGGTTCAACTGGTCTCACTCTCTCTCTACTTTATTGGCATGAATATTTGTTTTAAACAACGTTGCCAAAGCAGTCCACAGTGGGGGACAAGGGACAAGACATGTACTTATGAACAAATCATAACTTAAATATTATCAATCTCAAAAATATATAATAATGCCAAGTTACATATAATGTACTCTGTAGTCAGAATGTACTCTCTCTTTCCTTCTCCTGCTCTGGGTGGTGTTCCAGGCCATCATCAACTGCACCATCACCCCCAGCATGACCTTCACCAAGACGTCTCAGAAGTTTGGCCAGTGGGCCGACAACCGAGCCAACACCGTGTACGGGCTAGGCTTCGCCACCGAGCAGCAGCTCCAGCAGGTAAGGCATACTGCTCCCCCTCCTCCCTCCTCCTCCTCCCTCCCTCCTCCTCCTCCTCCTCTCCCTCTTCCTCCTCTCCCTCCTCCTCTTCCTCTTCCTCCTCTCCCTCCTCCTCTTCCTCCTCCTCTCCCTCCTCCTCCTCCTGTCCCTCCTCCTCCTCCTCCTCTCCTTCCTCCTCCTCCTCTTCCTCCTCTCCCTCTTCCTCCTCTCCCTCCTCCTCTTCCTCTTCCTCCTCTCCCTCCTCCCCTCCCTCCTCCTCCTCCTCCTCCTCCTCTCCCTCTTCCTCCCCTCCCTCCTCCTCCTCCTCCCCTCCCTCCTCCTCCTCCTCCTCCTCTCCCTCTTCCTCCTCCTCCTCCTCCTCCTCCTCCTCCCTCCCT
The DNA here is from genome assembly GCA_023658055.1 of Thaleichthys pacificus. Taxonomy (NCBI): domain Eukaryota; kingdom Metazoa; phylum Chordata; class Actinopteri; order Osmeriformes; family Osmeridae; genus Thaleichthys; species Thaleichthys pacificus. The sequence goes on from CM042854.1 coordinate 219,757, forward strand.
CCTCCTCCTCCTCTCCCTCTTCCTCCTCTCCCTCCTCCTCTTCCTCCTCCTCTCCCTCTTCCTCCTGTCCCTCCTCCTCCTCCTCTCCCTTCTCTCTCCTCCTCCTCCTCCTGTCCCTCCTCTTCCTTCTCCTCCTCCTCCTCTCCCTCCTCCTCCTCCTCCTCTCCCTCCTCCTCTCCCTCCTCCTCTCCTTCCTCCTCCTCTCCCTCCTCCTCCTCCCCACTTCACACCAAGACAGCATCAGACAGGCCTGTCCTCTCTGATACGAGTAGACCTGTTTCTGCTGTAGAAGCTGAACGCTCCTCTTGTCTCCTCAGTTCTCTGATCGTTTCAAGGAAGTGAAGGAGGCCGCCCGCCTGGCCAGGGAAAAGTCTCAGGACAAGATGGAACTGGCCAACACCGCCCTGACCATCGCTGCCCCCCAGGTCTGTTACCCCCCGTAACCCCCCAGGTCTGTTACCCCCGTAACCCCCAGGTCTGTTACCCCCCGTAACCTCCCAGGTCTGTTACCCCCCATAACCTCCCAGGTCTGTTACCCCCCGTAACCCCCCAGGTGTGTTACCCCCCGTAACCTCCCAGGTCTGTTACCCCCCGTAACCCCCCAGGTCTGTTACCCCCGTAACCCCCCAGGTCTGTTACCCCCCGTAACCTCCCAGGTCTGTTACCCCCCGTAACCCCCCAGGTCTGTTACCCCCTGTAAACCCCCAGGTCTGTTACCCCCTGTAAACCCCCAGGCCTCCCCACCTCAGGGAGAGGAGGATGAGGGAGAAGAGGAGGAGAGAGTGGAGGAAGAGCTGGGTCATTTGTCTCAGAGGGAAGTGGGAGAGAGGATAACTAGGACACTGGTAAAATTATCCTGAACAACCTGCAGTGTGCCTAGCTCTCCTCTGTCTTGCCCTCCCTGCAGTGTGCCTGGATGGAACTCTCTTCTCTCTCCCTCCCTGTCTTCCTCTTTCACTCCCTTCCATCCTCTCTCTCTCTCTCTCTCTCTCTGTCTCTGTCTCTGCCTGGTCTCTCTCTCATGTCTCGTAGCGAACATGGTTCTAAACATGGTTACGTTCATTCATTCTTGACCATAATCATTGTCATGTTTTAGTTATTTCCTTGGTAAGTTTGTACAACAGTTAGAAATGTGATGATTTTGACCTGCTGTGGTTGTGTTCATCCCTGCTGTCTGATGGAACTCCAGTTCTCTCAGGTGGGTCTGTTTTACGTGTATATACACACACACACATACATATACACACATACATATACACACACACGTACACGCACACACACAGGACAGTTCCTATTGGCTGTCATGACTGTTCTAATGCTCCTATTGGCTGTCATGAGCTGTTGTGGTGTTCCTATTGGTCCAGGACCTGTGTGACGAGCTGCAGTCCCCAGTGATGTGTGTGAACGGGCCGGCTGAAGACAAGCTGTACCGCAGCCAGAGCGCTGACATCACCCTGTCCTCAGAGAAGGAACGCATCAAGAAGATGCTCTCAGAAGGGTGACCTGTTCACTCACACACTCTCACACACACACTCTGACCATCACACACACACACACTGACCATCACACTCAAACACACACTGACTCACTCAAGTGGACTGGATGATTACATGGTGTGATCATGTGACCCACAGCTGTAAACCAAATACCGGAGTTTCAGAACTCAATAATAACAACAACAAAAACACATTGATATAGATCTATCCCTGCTCCGAAGATTAACACCCCAGAGCTATGATGCACATCAGGCCTGGGCTGTTCCTCAGGGCTGGTCTGTTCCTCAGGGCTGGTCTGTTCCTCAGGGCTGGTCTGTTCCTCAGGGCTGGTCTGTCCCTCAGGCCTGGTCTGTTCCTCAGGCCTGGTCTGTTCCTCAGGGCTGGTCTGTCCCTCAGGCCTGGTCTGTTCCTCAGGGCTGGTCTGTTCCTCAGGGCTGGTCTGTTCCTCAGGGCTGGTCTGTTCCTCAGGGCTGGTCTGTTCCTCAGGGCTGGTTTGGACCTCCTCAGTCTTTCCCGACAGGAACATGCTTCGTCTCTGACTTGTCATTCCTTCTCTCTAGAATATGATGAACTCAGGATGTAGTCTTCCTCCAGACAGCTCCCCCTCAGCCCCCCCCCCCCCCCCCCTGTACCCACGTAACCGTACTCCTGTCCTCTTACCAGGCTACCTGTTTGTTTTGTCCGGTTGCTGTGGTGATGGGTAATGATGGGATCACTCCAGTCTTTGTAAAGATATAATAGAGCAGCAACAAGGGCTCCCAGCATCTTGGAACCAGCACTCTAATGGACCTGCTGTGCCCACACACACTCACACACACACACACTCACATTTACACACGTGTGTAACCTGTGTGTGTATAACGTGTGTGTGTGTGTTACGTGTGTGTGTGTGTTACCTGTGTGTGTATAACGTGTGTGTGTTACCTGTGTGTGTATAACGTGTGTGTGTGTGTTACCTGTGTGTGTATAACGTACGTGTGTGTGTGTAACCTGTGTGTGTATAACGTGTGTGTGTGTGTGTGTATAACGTGTGTGTGTGTGTGTGTGTGCTGCAGGTCGATCTGTGAGATGAACCTGGAGGCGGAGCTGTTCTCCCTGCAGGACAGCAACAGCAAGCTGGTGGCGGCGCTGCATGAGGCCAACGCCAATGTGGAACAGTGGAAGAAACAGCTCACAGCCTACCAGGAGGAGACAGACAGGCTCCGAGACCAGGTAACCTACCAGGAGTCAGACCAGGTAACCTACCAGGAGTCAGACCAGTTAACCCTACCAGGAGTCAGACCAGGTAACCTACCAGGAGTCAGAGCAGGTAACCTACCAGGAGTCAGAGCAGGTAACCTACCAGGAGACAGACCAGGTAACCTACCAGGAGTCAGAGCAGGTAACCTACCAGGAGACAGACCAGGTAACCTACCAGGAGACAGACCAGGTAACCTACAGGAGACAGACCAGGTAACCTACCAGGAGTCAGACCAGTTAACCCTACCAGGAGTCAGACCTAGGTAGACTACTAGGAGACAGACCAGGTAGACTACCAGGAGACAGACCAGGTAGACTACCAGGAGACAGACTAGGTAGTACCACTGTAGACAGTCTGTATAACTGCCTGGTTTCCTTCTTCCGACCCATCCTGCCTTCTGTGGCACATCTCTATTCACTTCATCTTTTACAAATCTGCCAATTCCTTGATTGTTCTCTCCCAGCTGTTAGGGTTAGGGTTCCCAGCGCAATACAAACCTGTGGATCCGTTCCTGAACAAGCATGAGCTGTGAAACTAATCAAACACTGCTCCAAGACTCTAATACGTGCTATTGATCAGGCTAGCCGACTCAAGTCTTCTAAAACATCCACTGATGTTAAACATAATCAAATACTATTCCTCCCTATCCTAATCTTCCCCCTCCTCTACTCCTCCTATCCTCACCTCCCTCTCCTCTTCTCCTCCTATCCTCTCCTCCCTCTCCTCTTCTCCTCTTCTCCTCCTATCCTCTCCTCCCTCTCCTCTCCGCCTCTCTCTTCTTCTCCTCCTCTCGGAAGCAGGCGACCAGGTGGCTGAAAATGGTTCAGCTCTCCAGAGGGGCGAGAGAGAGGGAGAGTCGGGGAGGGCGAGAGAGAGAGATAGAGAGAGTATAGAGAAAGGGGAGAGTAAGACAGAGAGAGGGAGGGGTTTGTAGGACAGCAATATCCTACTTTCACTGCCCCAGTTTGGAGAAATGAAGAATCACCAGAGGGAACTGGCAGCCCCCCCTCCCCTCTTGCCCCTCGCCAACGAGCACGGTTAAAAATACCCTCGTCCCGCTCTGCGAGGCTCCTGGACCTTCTAGAGGTGTCCTTCTAGCTAGACTCTGTACTAGCTGGACTCTGTACTAGCTGGACTCTGTACTAGCTGGACTCTGTACTAGCTGGACTCTGTACTAGTTGGGCTCTGTACTAGCTGGACTCTGTACTAGCTGGACTCTGTACTAGTTGGGCTCTGTACTAGCTGGACTCTGTACTAGCTGGACACTGTACTAGCTGGACTCTGTACTAGCTGGACTCTGTACTAGCTGGACTCTGTACTATCTGGACTCTGTACTAGCTGGACTCTGTACTAGCTGGACTCTGTTCTAGCTGGACTGTTGTAGCTGGACTCTGTACTAGTTGGGCTCTGTACTAGCTGGACTGTGTACTAGTTGGGCTCTGTACTAGCTGGACTATGTACTAGCTGGACTCTGTACAAGCTGGGCTCTGAACAAGCTGGGCTCTGTACTAGCTGGACTCTGAACAAGCTGGGCTCTGAACAAGCTGGCTCTGTACTAGCTGGACTCTGAACAAGCTGGGCTCTGAACAAGCTGGGCTCTGTACTAGCTGGACTCTGAACAAGCTGGGCTCTGAACAAGCTGGGCTCTGTACTAGCTGGACTCTGAACAAGCTGGGCTCTGAACAAGCTGGGCTCTGTACTAGCTGGACTCTGAACAAGCTGGGCCTCTGAACAAGCTGGGCTCTGTACTAGCTGGACTCTGAACAAGCTGGGCTCTGAACAAGCTGGGCTCTGTACTAGCTGGACTCTGAACAAGCTGGGGCTCTGTACTAGCTGGGCTCTGTACAAGCTGGGCTCTGTACTAGCTGGGCTCTGTACAAGCTGGGCTCTGTACTAGCTGGGCTCTGTACAAGCTGGGCTCTGTACTAGCTGGGCTCTGTACAAGCTGGGCTCTGAACAAGCTGGGCTCTGTACTAGCTGCACTCTGTACATAGCTGGGCTCTGAACAAGCTGGGCTCTGTACTAGCTGGACTCTGAACAAGCTGGGCTCTGTACTAGCTGCACTCTGTACTAGCTGGGCTCTGAACAAGCTGGGCTCTGTACTAGCTGGACTCTGAACAAGCTGGGCTCTGTACTAGCTGCACTCTGTACTAGCTGGACTCTGAACAAGCTGGGCTCTGTACTAGCTGGACTGTGTACTAGTTGGGCTCTGTACTAGCTGGACTGTGTACTAGTTGGGCTCTGTACTAGCTGGACTCTGAACAAGCTGGACTCTGAACAAGCTGGGCTCTGAACAAGCTGGGCTCTGAACAAGCTGGACTCTGAACAAGCTGGGCTCTGAACAAGCTGGGCTCTGTAACAAGCTGGACTCTGAACAAGCTGGGCTCTGAACAAGCTGGGCTCTGAACAAGCTGGGCTCTGTACAAGCTGGGCTCTGAACAAGCTGGGCTCTGTACTAGCTGGGTTCTCTTTTCTGCAGCTCAAACTGCAGTCAGGCCTCGGCAGGCATGAACCTGGGCAGTGCTGTTCTGGGCTGCTGGACTGGGCTAGACTGGACTGGACTGCTGGACTGGACTGGACTGCTGGACTGGGCTAGACTGGACTGGACTGCTGGACTGGGCTAGGCTGGACTGGACTGCTGGACTGGACTGGACTGCTGGACTGGGCTAGACTGGACTGCTGGACCTGGGCTAGGCTGGACTGAACTGCTGGACTGGGCTAGACTGGACTGCTGGACCTGGGCTAGGCTGGGCTTGGTTTCTAACATAGCTCTGTGTGTGTGTGTCCAGGTGGCTGACCTTGAGGCCCATGGAGGCCAGGGTCCCAGCGACATGCTGAAGGACGAGTTGACTCAGTCTCTGGAGGAGCTGGAGGCCCTGCTGAAGGCCAAGGACGAGGTGGGCTCACCTGAACAGCACTACACTCACCTGACATGCACCTGAACAGCACTACACTCACCTGACCTGCACCTGAACAGCACTACACTCACCTGGTCAGCACCTGAACAGCACTACACTCACCTGACCTGCACCTGAACAGCACTACACTCACCTGACCTGCACCTGAACAGCACTACACTCACCTGGTCAGCACCTGAACAGCACTACACTCACCTGACCTGCACCTGAACAGCACTACACTCACCTGACCTGCACCTGAACAGCACTACACTCACCTGACCTGCACCTGAACAGCACTACACTCACCTGGTCAGCACCTGAACAGCACTACACTCACCTGGTCAGCACCTGAACAGCACTACACTCACCTGGTCAGCACCTGAACAGCACTACACTCACCTGGTCAGCACCTGAACAGCACTACACTCACCTGGTCAGCACCTGAACAGCACTCTCTCGCAGGATCTCCACCCTCACGCATCCAGCATCATCAGCGTCCATCTGTGTGTTAACCCTCCTGACCTCCTCCTCCACAGGAGATCCACATCCTGCAGAGCCAGAAAGCTGAGTACCAGGAGATGGAGCAGGAGAGGGAGGAGGCCACCCATAGACTACAGGTACCTTGGATACCAGTCTACTGCATGTACATCCCATAATAACCAGAGTGCTACATCCCATAATAACCCTAATGTTGCGCTGCAGGAGCTGCAGATGCGCAGCGTGGAGCTGGAGCGGAGGGTGCAGGGCTCAGAGCACAGTCTGGCCGCCTCCCTGGAGGAGCGCGACCGCCTGGAGGGGGATCTGCAGAGGGCTGTGGACATCCTGGACCTCAAGATCTACGACCTCAACGACCTGCGCCAGAGCCTGGCCAAACTGCTCGACAAATAGACACAGAGAGGGGGAGAAGCGGGGAGAGGATGAGTCTGATGTTTGTTCTCTTCTGTACACAAGTCCATCATTTCATAGGACAGATGAGAAGGGTAGAGACGGGTGATGGAGAGAGATCTACCTGAGGTTCTCCCCTGATTGTCCGCTGGTCTGGTGTTGTGTGACGCTGGCTCTTTTAAATTAGGCTTGTTAAGTTTAGATTGTTAGCTAGCGTAGGAATCCTGTCTATCTGACGTTGTTGTGCTACACAGCCTCCTCTACTTGGCTTACCCAACGCAGTTAAGTGTCTAGGCAACAAACCAGGGGCCAATAAGCAGGGGGGTCACACATGCTTGGTGGGGCAGAGATCATACTTCTGAGAGGAACTTATAAAACGTTGTAAGGTTATGAGTAAGGGGTCCTGTTCCACCTTGTTCTGAGGAGAACCTGAGCCTGGACCTGCTGATGTTTGAAGAACCCTTTAGAACATGAGCTCTGAAATCCCCAGCGACCACCCCAGCGACCACGCCAGCGACCACCCCAGCGACCACCCCAGCGACCACCCCAGCGACCACCCCAGCGACCACGCCAGCGGAACCTATTTAGCGCTCAGCTGTTCTGTCACCTGGTTGTTGTTGGGTGTTTCCCTGTGTTAGGGTTAGGGTTACGTTAGGTAACCCTAACCCTAACCCTTTTCCCTGTGTCCTCACTGCTGCAGCAGGGGAACCACTGGTCAAGTTCTAATTTCTAATTTAGTGGTAATTTGTGGGTGGTCTATTGGTTTAGGTTCTAAGTGCATGAGATTGCAGCTGGGACTTAAGCTAATCACGTATTTATTGTACGTGTTGAAGGGCAATGACCTTGACATGACTCAGTTCTGACCTTGAGATAAGGAACCACAAGCCTCGGTATTCTCAGAAGTATTCCAATGATTCTGCAAGTTTAGTGTAATTAAAAAACACAATCCAAGTTTGTTGTCAAATTTAAAATGCAAGAAAATGTTGATGTATAGGTGAGGTATAGGTGAGGTATGACAGCATGTTGAGATGCATCCTGCAGCATTTATGCATGAGAACCCAAGCATCAGTGCAAGCTTCATATTAAAAACATTAACTAATGTACACCAAAGACCACCAGTGTAGAGAAGACTGTAGCCTGTGATGGCAACACTACATCAAAGCAACATTAACCATCATGTATCTCCATAGCAATCCCTACAGTAACAACATTGTAGTTGCATAGGAACTGCTATGGAATTGATGATATATCAATATTGGGATGATATAGTGTTAGAGGTATAGGTTATTAGAAAGTGTAAGAAGGTTAATGGTGTAATCTTGATGTAATGTGCTGTCTGAAACTGTCCAGTTTATCTGACTGTATATTCATATTAGTTTAAGATAGTTACTGTACCAACAGGATGTTTAAGTAAGCTCCTATAGCTGAATAAGATAGCTAAGGTTTAGAACAGTTAAGTACTTTCACTTGCAATTTCATTGTTCAATCCTATGAATAAGAACATTAGGAAAAGTTTGCCAAAAAGTACGGTAGTTAACCCTGTTCAGATGCACTCACCATGTGAAGAAGAGTGTGTATGTGTGGATAACCATGTCTGCTGTCTTTAAAGCCTTATTTTGAAACAAAGCATACAGGAATGTGTAATGAATCCAGATAATAAAATAAGTGCTAGTGTTTGATCGTGCTTGGAGTGTTTTCTTGTGCTTGTATGAACACCAGGTTTCTTCATGACCAGAAAAGGAACAGACTCAAACGTAAACAGGAAAACATCAAATTGACAATATCAGTCTGCTGGCCATGGCGGGTTGCTGCTTCCAAGAGATGAAAACCATGACAACCAAACAGTGTTAATTTTTCAGATATGTTATTGCAGCAAAGGAGGGTGGATGGACACACAGACAGGCCTGGAGTGGGACCAGCCTGGGAGTCCAATGCCCAATTACAGATATTCATGTTTAAAAAAACTTGTAAAAGGCCTAACTACACTTTTGCAGTGTAAATAACAGTGTAATAGCAGTGTAACAACAGTGTAATCTCAGTGTAATGATAGTGTAAAAAAGGTGTTACAACAGTGTAATAATAACATAATAACAGCGTAATAGCAGTGTAGCTACAGTGTAACAACAGATATAAAAGTGTAGAAACTGTGTAAAACTGTGTTAACTGTGTTATGTTAAACAGTTTACATGTTTAAAAAGACTACAAAGTCTTTGGATAAAAGCGTCCGCTAAATTAGTAAATGTAAATGTACTACCTGTTTTGGTCACGCTTAGGGTTGTCAACTTTGTCACTATGAAATATGGGACAAAAGGTGTCCTGCCGCAGCAGTGCGGGTGGTTTTGTGTGAATATACTGTGTATTGTTTTGAGCTATTTGTCATAATGATAGCTAATTGGTGCATTTACTTGAAGTATACTGATGCACGTGAGGGTGGGCTGTGATTGGATGATAGGTGTTGGTGTTTGTTCTCAAGTGTGATCAGCACCGCTGTCATCAAAGCAACGAAGGTCTATGACTTGACCGATATGAGAGTTAGGACGAAGATATACACGCATTATATTCGCATACGCGCAAACTGTATATAACAAGACCAACAAATTTAAAAGGCAATCGTCCCTGGGTGGGCTTGAACCACCAACCTTTCGGTTAACAGCCGAACGCGCTAACCAATTGCGCCACAGAGACGAGTGGCACGAATAACATCTTACAGTAAAACAATTGTTACAATATCCACTACTATAGCTGTTTTATATCTGTGAATCAATTAACGTTGCCTCAAGAAGTGTACGCAATATTGTGTGAGCCCACCTTTATGTCAAATTTCCGACATTCGACTCCTTTCAATACTGGTGTAATGTCTCTCCCTAGTGGGGACTTTACGCTTTACGCAATGCAATAAATTATGATTTGTAGAAATAGGCCTACATCAAACTAATCATAAGTTAATTAGGCCTATTTTCCTTTTACAATTGCGTGTTAGTGTCGAAGCAACTTACGTTCAAGCTAGGCTAATCGTCTTGAAATGTAGGCCTATTAGCCGATGTTTTGTTGTGACTGCGCGAAAAGTTAGGGATTTTAAATTTAGTGAGAGGAGAACAGAGAAGCCTAAAACTGAGTAGATTAAAGCAGAGTAGAGTATAATAGAGTAAAGTAGAGTATAGTAGTTTTTTACCCATTGAAACTTTTTTTAACCTATTCCCCCCCCCCCCCCCCCAAAAAAATAAAGCTTTCTTCTTTATCCTAACCTTTTTTCACATTATTTTTTCACACTTTTTTTTCTCTCACACACAGTGAAAGGAGATGAGCCTAAAACAGTAGATTAAAGCAGAGCACAATAGAGTATAGTAGTCCTCATCCAGTAAATGTTTTTGTTGTTAAAATGTTGCGTCACGTGGGGGTGATGACGGTCACGTGGCCTCTGATCCAGCTATTGCTAAACAGCTGTGCAGTGATGTTGGTAGAGCTAGCTTTCTCAGTGTAACAACAGGGGTTGGTAGCTAGGTAGCTTTCGGTGCTGTGATTGCACACACAACGCACCTTACTAAACATACACAAATGTATATTAACCAGTTTGTTCGACATCAAACGATGGAGCGGATACCAGACTTGTACCGTACTATTATATCAAGCACTATTTTTTGCTGAGTTTTCAATGTCATCTGTAGCTAGCTAGCTAAAGTAGCTAGCATCTGCTAGTAAGGCCGCGGCCAGCGGAGGGAGACAGGTAAGTTCACAGATTCAGATAACGTTAGTTGTGATAGTGTAGTTGTTGATAAAAACATATAATATGGCTAGGTTAGCCAGACAGTTATCTCGAGGGTTGTCTTAGTAACATACCAGGGTGTTTAAGTAGACAGCTCGACGTCAGCTGCAGAATCTATGTACATTCTGATTATGATTCTGAAATGTTCACTGTCGCGTATGAGATTTTAGCTAGCTACTATAGCTAGCGTTATTTATTGGTGCATTAAACTGTAGCAAGCGTTCTGACGAGCTTGGTGCGTGGTTTGTTTCGATTTCGCTTTGCATTGACCTAGCCAAGGCGCTCAACATGGAAGACCAACCCTAGCTATTTTCCAAGTGCAACTGTGTGTTCATGTCTTCAGTGTTGTCAGGTCTGTGTCATAGTACAGGCTGTAGAATAATCACACATTTGTGACGACGTCATATTCTAATGTAACCCGTTGTCTGACCACGCCAGCCAGCTTGCTGTAGTCGAGGCGGGCAGTCGTGTCTGGCGGCTCCGGTTGCCTTGTCGCCTGGTCGGTCACTCGGTCCTACCCTCGGTAGAGCCATGTCGTCGTCCAGTTGCTGCCACTTGCCCGGTTCGCTGTGTGACGACTCCGCCACCGCGGAGCTGCCCAAGGATGCGCACGAGACCCAGTCCGGACAGGCTCAGTACGTTGCCAAGGTGACGGCCAAAGATGGCCGACCTCTGTCCACCGTTGTCAAGTCAGTCGGTTCTCAGAGGTAAGTTGAAGTCCAGTTGTTGGAGTTGTGAGTAGGATCGGCTCCAGAATTAATCGGATTGGGGGGGGGCATTTGGTTTCCATAAGGGGGCAATTTGTATATAGCTCTCTTATAGAAGCTTTACGCCAAAATAATGGGGGGGAGGGGGGGTGGAACAGCATTCCATTTGGGGGGGGCATTGCCCATCAATCCCCCTTGAAGCCGACCCTGGTCGTGAGTAAAGGGATCTTACACCAACATGTAGAAAGTTGTTTATGATCATGTTAATAGTCATTCTCTAACCTGCCCTGTGGCCTCTTCTGCCCTCTTGTTTTTCTGTTTGGTTTCCCTCCTGTTCTCCATCCTGTCTCCTTTCCTACTTTCTTGTGTCCTGTCCCATGTGTGGTGTCCCATGTGTGGTGTCCCATGTGTCCTGTGCAGTAACGAGGGCATGTGTCGTATCTGCCATGAGGGTGCTGGGGGCGAGACCCTGCTGACCCCCTGCAGCTGCAGTGGCACGCTGGGGAAGGTGCACCGCAGCTGCCTGGAGAAGTGGCTCTCCTCCTCCAACACCAGCTACTGTGAGCTCTGCCACACCGAGTTCACCATCGAGCGCAGGCCTCAGCCCCTCACACAGGTAACTACCTTACACAGGTAACTACCTCACTACCTTACACAGGTAACTACCTCACTACCTCACACAGGTAACTACCTCACACGTAACTACCTCACACAGGTAACACTACCTCACACAGGTAACACAACCTCACACAGGTAACACTACCTCACACAGGTAACACTACTTCACACAGGTAACACTACCTCACACAGGTAACTACCTCACACAGGTAACACTTCCTCACACAGGTAACTACCTCACACAGGTAACTACCTCACATGTAACTACCTCACACAGGTAACGCTACCTCACACAGGTAGCACTACCTCACACAGGTAACACTACCTCACTACCTCACACAGGTAACTATCGCACTACCTCACACAGGTAACACTGCCTCACAAATCAAACACAGGAAACATGTAAGTGCTGGTAAGTGATGTTGCTCCTCCCTCCCAGTGGCTGAGAGACCCGGGCCCCCGCAGTGAGAAGCGGACGCTGCTGTGTGACATGGCCTGCTTCCTGCTCATCACGCCGCTGGCCGCCATCTCAGGCTGGCTGTGTCTGCGGGGTGCCCAGGACCACCTGCAGCTCCGGAGCAGGCTGGAGGCCCTGGGCCTCATCGCCCTCACCATCGCCCTGTTCACCATCTACATCCTTTGGACCCTGGTACTCTCTCCCTCTCACACACACCCACACACCAGTTGGGTAAGTCAGACACTTACATACCTGTATGTACCCCCCCAGGTGTCGTTCAGGTACCACTGTCAGCTCTACTCCGAGTGGCGGAGGACCAATCAGCAGGTGCGTCTGCTGGTGCCTGACATGAAGGGCGGACGCACCACGCAACATTCCGTCCCCGCCAAGTCCACCAAGAAAACCACAGACGAGACCATCGTATGAGCCTGGCGCCGGGGCTGGGGCCCCTTGCCGGGGCCCCTTGCCGGGGCTGGGGCCCCTTGCTGGGGGTGGGGCCCCTTGCCGGGGCTGGGGCCCCTTGCCGGGGGTGGGGCCCCTTGCCGGGGGTGGGGCCCCTTGCCGGGGGTGGGGCCCGTTGCAAGGGGGTGGGGCCCGTTGCAAGGGGGTGGGGCCCGTTGTCAGGGGTGGGGCCTGTTTCCAGAGGTGGAGCCTGTTTCCACGGGTGCAGCCTGTTTCCATGGGTGGAGCCTGTTTCCATGGGTGGAGCCTGTTGCCTGGGGCAGGGACTGTTGCCAGGGGCCGTGCCTGGTACTCTGTATCATAATAAATGTATCATAATAATAATAATAATTCAGATATTATTAAGGACTGGAACTCGTGCACTTACGGAGCGCTGTGGGAACTTTCCTGTCTGACCTGAAGACCCCGCTTAGCCCTCCATGTCCTCACCTGTGTGGTGACATCACCGTGGTGACTAGACCGCAGCCATAGCAACCATGGCTGTAAGATGATGAACACTAGAGACTGACTTCCACCTGCAGACTCATGTAGCAGGATGTAACTGATGCAGCATGTATATCTAACTCCCTCTCTATCCTCTTCTTTCCATCCTCCCCTCTCCATCTACTCTATCCTCTCCTCTTCCCCTCTTCCTCCTCATCTTTCCTCGTCCTCCTCCTCCTCTCAAAAAAGGTGGGGAGAGGGAGGTGGGGAGAGGGAGGTGGAGACAGGGAGGGGGATGGGGATAGGGCTAGCAGTGTCAGTGTGGATTGTTGTCTTCCTGTAACACCTTGCTGTGCAATAAAGAATAAGGGAATCTAGACTGCTGTGGACTGTCTGTTCTCTCTCTGGTTCGCCATCACCACAAACACAATCTAATATTGTAAAACTTTATTTCATGGTATTAATGTAACGCAAGCAGACAAGCCATCAAAAAGAAATATAATTTATTACACAAAACTAGATTGGTACGACAGAGAGGGAAGGGATTCCAAGGAGGAGGGACAGGAAGTGAGGTCAGGGGTAGGGTTGCCCTGGTTACAGGTTCTGACAGCACTGTGGTCGGCTCCGCTGGGCGTCGGAGGTGGGCGGGACGCTGATGTCCACCACGTTGTTGCCAGGGGAGTCGTCGTGGGCGGAGCCATCAGAGAGCTGCTTCTGGGACACGATACGGTAGATCTCTGATGGGGGAGGGGTGGAGAAATTGACAGTGTAAGTGTGTGTCTTACACACACACACATACACTGCTCTATGGAGTCACACACCCCTTGGGGAGCGTACCTGTGAGGATGTTCTTGAAGGCCTCCTCTACATTGGTGGAGTCTAATGCTGATGTCTCGATAAACGACAAGTTGTTCTTCTCTGCAGGGTGGAGGACAAGAGGACCCTTAGTGAGCATGTGGTAGTGGGTGTATGTTAGGTGCGTTCGACATGGACTGCATGAAACGACCGGCGAGAGTAGCTGCTTGCAGTCGGGGATTGACTGATTTGTAAACGGCTCTGTAAAGTCAGACATTCCAGCTTCTCGTGGTTTGCTGCGTTGGCCGATCAAGCACTGTTTGCTTACTTTACTTTATTTATAATTAAACTTAGTCTTTCCGTTAGTGAAGAGGCGGACTAAAACCCTTTCATGAACACATTTTTAATTCAATTAAACTGTTTGGTCCGGATTTGATCGTTGGCGAAACTGAAGGTGTCAGAATAATTACAAAACACGCATCAAAGTTGTCATGTGTGAGTCTGGCCAATCATGAAATAGTTGTGTCGTCATTAGAACCCGTGCAGTTGCTCTTGAGAAAATGCGCTCGGCTACACAGCCGGCAGTTCTCGAATCAATCTCACGGTACTTTGATGGCTACGTCACAGTGACCTAGCCTCGGCGCCGTCTCAAGTCAGACAAAAAGTCTAACCAGAATTCACTGTTTCAAGTCAGCCGCCTGCAGCCAGCTGCAGCGCTGCATGAAGTCAGTCCATGTCGAAGGCACCCTATTGGTAGTGGGCGTGTTCAGTGGGTGTGTCCAGTGGGCGTGTCCCTGTGAAGGCGTGTAGTGGGAGTGTACCTGCAAAGGCGTGCGCCTCGTCGGTGGGCACGGCCCGCAGGTGCCTCAAGTCACTCTTGTTGCCTAGCAGCATGATGACGATGTTGCTGTCGGCGTGGTCCCTCAGCTCCTTCAGCCAGCGCTCCACGTTCTCATAAGTCAGGTGCTTGGCGATGTCATAGATCAGGAGAGCCCCCACCGCCCCCCGGTAGTACCTGGGGGGGAGAGACAAGCAGGGAGACATTGGATGCACGTATGCATATGGGGACCCTGTGTGTGTGTGTCTAAGTGTGTGTGTCCATGTGTGTGTCCAGGTGTGTGTGCAGGTGTGTGTGTCCAGGTGTGTGTGTAGGTGTGTGTGTCCATGTGTGTGTGTCCAGGTGTGTGTGCAGGTGTGTGTGTCCAGGTGTGTGTGTACAGGTGTGTGTGTCCAGGTGTGTGTGTCCAGGTGTGCGTGCAGGTATGTGTGTCCAGGTGTGTGTGTCCAGGTGTGTGTGCAGGTGTGTGTGTCCAGGTGTGTGTGTACAGGTGTGTGTGTCCAGGTGTGTGTGTCCAGGTGTGTGTGTCCAGGTGTGTGTGTCCAGGCGTGCGTGTCCAGGTGTGTGTGTCCAGGTGTGTGTGTGTCCAGGTGTGTGTGCAGGTATGTGTGTCCAGGTGTGTGTGTCCAGGTGTGTGTGTCCAGGTGTGTGTGCAGGTATGTGTGTCCAGGTGTGTGTGTCCAGGTGTGTGTGTCCAGGTGTGTGTGCAGGTATGTGTGTCCAGGTGTGTGTGTCCAGGTGTGTGTGTCCAAGTGTGTGTGTCCAGGTGTGTGTGTCTCACGCGGAGGTGATGGCTCGGTAGCGCTCCTGACCGGCCGTGTCCCAGATCTGAGCCTTGACCGTCTTCCCGTCCACCTGGATGCTGCGGGTGGCGAACTCCACCCCGATGGTGCTCTTACTCTCCAGGTTGAACTCGTTCCTGGTGAACCGGGACAGCAGGTTACTCTTACCTACACCTGAGTCCCCGATCAGCACCACTGGAGCAGAGAAGAGGAGGGGGAGGAGTTGGAAGGGGGAGGAGTTGGAAGGGGGAGGGAAAGAAGGGAGACAGCGGGGAGAGGTGAAAGAGGGAAAGAGGGAGGAGAGTGAGTAGGAGGAGAAGAGGAAGTAGAGAGAGAGAAGGAGGAGAGAAGCTCCTTTGTTGTTTCTGACAGGAAGAAATAGAGCCTCTCTCTCCCCTCCTCTCCCCCCGTCCCCTCTCTCACCCCACTACCTCCCCAGGCAGTCTCCTCCACAACCACACTACACATCACCAGCAGCATGACCCAGCTAGACGTGTATATACAGTCATGTATGCATTATCATATATGTAGCCTACAATTTCATCTCTGTAGTATGTACAGACAGTCATGTACAGTGTGATTATAGCAATGGATGTAGCCTAGAGTGTGATGTTTATATACAGTCATTAATGTGTTGTGTAGTGTATGTTACATGTATGTACAGTAACAGGGAGCTTCTACAGCCAGGCCCTGTGCTGCTGGCGGCGCAGGCGCGAGGGCTGGGCTCAAGGGCTGGGCCCAAGGAGATGCAACACAAACACGGATCAATTAAAACATTTGATGAAACCATTTACACAACTCGTGTGTGTTTGTGTTCATCAACCGGAAAGTGAACCTCGCGTAAGCCAACAGGCTTGATACATTTTAAATGACCGACCCTTTAGCTACAACTGCACGTCTTGTGTTTTGGAACGCGGAGATAAAATATGAATCAGTAACTCGTTCTCTTTTCATCATGAGTTAGTAAAAGTTGAAGCGTCACCAGAAACAGCGGGTGTTGCACGCTACCTATAAATATAGCCGCAGGCGCAGGAATGTTATTGTGACAACACGAAGAACGAAATCATCCCCATCAACCGATTTCCAGCGAGGCAACGTTGCTTCTCTAACAATTCCGCTACAGTCCAGTACTTAATACGTGCATATGCGGATGCCTGGTGTGTCATTGGACAGAATAAAACAATGATGAAATGACTGAACTGACGGAGAAGCTGGCATCATGTTTTACCTTTGAACAAGAAATCGTATTCATCGTCTCTGTTCCCCATTCTAGACGAGGGTTAGGGTTAGTCTCCGACGCTGATCCCGCTAAAGGATGCGTGAAAATGTCTTTATCAGCTGTACATACAGAGGAGAAAAGTGTACACCGTACAGCCCAACACGATGCGTCACCGGGGTGTCGGAGCAAGCTGGCCGCAGGGAGACATCCCAGCTCTGCAGGAGGGGAGGGGTCCCTGCGTTTCCCATTCCTACCAGCGGGGGGCGGTGTGCTGCGGCGCACACGTTTGCGTGTGTGTAGATAGATAGATAAGTCGAGAAAACAGTAGAAAAACGAAGAGCTGCTAAAACAGCTGCCACTCAGAGCGGCGCTACGTCATGTATGTACGTGTATGTGTGTACGTGAGCTTGTTTCTGTGTGTGCGTAAGCGTGTTTGTGTGTGTGCATGTGTTTGTGTGTCTGTGTGTGTGCGTGCGCAGGTTCTGGAGGAGGTGACCAGGACTGACCTGGGCAGGAAGATCAAGGAGGGTGTGGAGGAGGTGACCAGGACGGTGCTCCACTCTGCTCAGTCTCCAGGGTTAGGGTCTCCAGGGGAGGAGAACAGCTGGGGCCCTTTGGAGCCTTCAGGGCCCTATCACAGGTCTCACACACACACACACACACACACACACACACACACACACACACACACACACACACACACACACACTCTCTCTCTCTCACACACACACACCATCTCCCAGGTCTCACTCTCTCTCTCACTCACTGGGACAGCACTGTTCTGAGAGGTTACAGGAAGGTCTACATTTCCTGCCAATCGTAGTCTCCATCTTGGCAGCAGGCCTTTCATTTAGAACCACCTACACGATACTTGAAAAGTGTCTGAATGAAGTGGCCAACGATGCCCAGAATGTCCTGATGAAAGTCCTAAATATAAATGCAAGTGCTGTATAGACAGCTGTGGATAATGCCAATGACACAATTATATTATATTTTGTGAAAAGACTTTCACCAGTTATCACTTTATTCTATAGTGTGTTGCAATGTGTCAGCACAATTTAATAGGTCAAAACAGTTTGTGAGTTAGAATCTCAGAAGTACTTCAGACACAAGATTAGCATTCTATTTTGCTGTTTGGGATTAAATAATAAAGATGATCGTAGAAGCTCTATTGTCTGTGATAAGGCATTGTGAGATACCTGATGTACAGTAGCCTTCGCTTTATCAAAATCACTCACTTAATGTTGCAATGTAACATTAACAGTGAGGGTGAAGTCCCCCCTGGTCACATGTGAATTAGTGCAGCAGAGAAATCATAAGACTGACAAAAACAATCATATTCTGATGCAGCGCTAAACACCAAGACAGCACCAGCCTCCCTGACGTGAACAGGAAGTCTGTTCCAGAGGAGAGAAGGTCTATACAGGAACGCCCTGTTTCAGAGGAGAGAAGGTCTATACAGGAACGCCCTGTTTCAGAGGAGAGAAGGTCTATACAGGAACGCCCTGTTCCAGAGGAGAGAAGGTCTATACAGGAACCTGGTCTCAGCCTGCTACACACAGAAGTCATCATAACACATTTAGTCATTTAGCAGACGCTCTTATCCAGAGCGACTTACAGTAAGTACAGGGACATTCCCCCGAGGCAAGTAGGGTGAAGTGCATGGCCCAACACAACGTTATTTGGCACGGCTGGGAATCGATCCGGCAACCTTCTGATTGATAGCCCAATTCCCTAACCGCTCAGCCACCTGACTCCTGTATCCTGATAGATCTACAGAGTATATGTATGTAATTGACCTACAGTAGGTGGGATATAGTATAATACTGTATGTTGTGATTTACCAATCTGGTAGCACTGTCAACAGGTACATTTGGAGAATGAATAATGAGAGCTAAAGTAATTGATCTCTACTTAATATTCAGTTGCAAACTTTACATTAGAAAGTGCATTCCTAAAACAGACCACTGCAGACATAGCCTCTTGTGACAGTTACATGAGTGTGAGAATGCAGCTCTGAGGACCAGGGAGGCTATTCTACCGGACACAGGGTCACTGAGGAGTCAAACCTAACCCAAAACCCTGGATAGAAGGGCTCAGTGAATGTGGTGTGGAATGTGTACAGGTGGGTCAGTGTGTCAGAGGAGACTCTGTAGAAGGACAGAGTGCCGGTCGGCCAGTCCAGATACACTCCTACTCTGTGGGAGCCAGAGGGGGGGACACGTATGTCGGTGCTCTTTTTGTTATGCCAGACACAGTAACTGTTCCCATCGCAGACAAGACTCCAGGACACGTCATTGTGTCCGAGCCAACAGTCTTCACCTTTTCCTTTCCTGATGATCCCTTTATACGCTCCTCCTACAGAGACTCCTCCTCCACAGCACTCGACCTCCCAGTAACAGCGACCAGACAGACCCTCTTTACACAGCACCTGTGGCCAGTTGACAAATCTATCTGGGTGATCAGGATATGGCTGCTCATCTCTCCTCCGTGTCACCTTTCGGTTTTCCTCAGACAGAAAGAGGAATCTGTCTGTTGTGTTTGGGTCCAGTGTGACCTCACAGGCATCTGATGGGGGAGACCAAGACACAGACTGATCATCATCGTTCACATTAGAATCTCTCTCTTCCTGTCACTCACCTTCCATTCTCTCTCTCTCTCTCTCTCTCCCTCTTTCTCCCTTTCTCCCTCACTTTGTTGCTGTCTCTCTGGTTCATAGCTCAGTGGTTAGTGCATCTGACTGGGTATCAAGAGGTTGCAGGTTCAAATCCCCCTTGTGCTAGACTGTTCATTCTGCTAAAAGGAGACATTCATCATCTCTGTGTGCAAACCATAATAAGTCTAAGAACATAATAAATATGTCCTTTCAGTTCAGTTCAAGAAATAAAACAGGATTAGTTTTCATAATTAGTACTCACATCTCCTGGGCACAGGGCATATCCTCTCCTCTCCACCGTGATCTATGCTGTCGGAAGAAGCAGAGAAACTGGGAGGTATATAGTTTACTTATAGTATGTTAACCAGGCCCAGTTCTATACTGTATTTGATCTCATTCTGGTCTCTTCTGTCTAGAGACATTAGCTTTTGAAGTCAATGAAAGCTAAGAGCAATGTAGAGCTTGTGGAAAGAGGGAGGGATGAAGTCCCTCAAAGAGTGGACGTAGATCAAATGGAAACACTGGTTCATCAAACATCTCCTTACTTGAGTTTCTCCAGTCTGCAGTGTGGATCCTCCAGTCCAGCAGAGAGTAGCTTCAATCCTTTTTCTCCTGGGTGATTGTAGCTCAGGTCCAGTTCCCTCAGAGGGGAGGGGTTGGACCTCAGGGCTGTGGCCAGAGAAGCACAGCCTTCCTCTCTGACCAGACAGCCTGACAACCTGTAGAAATATCATTCTTAACGTCACAGAGTTCCATTTGGGCCTGCAAAGTGTGTCAGCACAGATGGGTTGATTACAACGTGACTGGTGTCTGTTTAACAACCCACATAAGGGATTATCCACCTGCTGGACTAACCAGTCGTGTTAATGCTGTGAACTTTCAACAATGATCATTTCTGTTGCCATACAAATGTATACCTAACTGTCAGTTGTAGCTCATGAATACTCACCTAAGTTTCTCCAGTTTGCAGAGAGGACTCCCCAGTCCAGCAGAGAGCAGCTTCATGCCTGAATCCCCCAGGTCGTTGCTACTCAGGTCCAGTTCTCTAAGATCTGAGGAGGGGAGCGCTGAGGCCAGCGCTTCACAGCACCGTTCTGAGAGGTTACAGTTATTCAGCCTGAAAGACACCAGGAGAACATGTTGACATCACCAGGAGAACTTCACATCACCGGTAGAATGCATGTCCATTTATTTGTTAATATTACATTAATATTTCAAGGTGTTGGAGTTGAACTATGACCAAAACAATTCCTTCTCCTGCAGTGACATCTGGTCAGAGGTCACGACTCCTAACATGTTAATCTGAGAAGAGGTCAGAGGTCACCACTCCTAACATGTTCATCTGAGCAGAGGTCAGGGGTCACCATTACTAATATATTCAGCTTGTGACCTCACATTAGCTGGTGTGTCCAATTACATAAAACTATGTGAACATTGTGGAGAACAGAGAAGTTATAATGCAATTGTCATGAATCTTTTTTTATACTTAACCTGATCCAAATGCATGTTTGTTACCAGGCTTCTACAGAGCTAGATAACGACCCATTTATTTGAATCAGGTGTGTTGGAGCAGGGAAACATCTAAAACATGCAGGACAGGTGGTACTTGAGGACAGGTTTGAGAACCACTGGTCTATTACAAATGTAAACATTTTGGTTTAGTTTTTTGTTTGATTGAGAAATAATGGTTTGTGTTACTTTAAGAGTTAAACCTGGTAATTAAGTTTGTGAGCAATGTACATACAGAACATGTGGGTCGTGCTATCAAGTTTGTGGAGTCAAGGTCTAATTGGATGCTATTTAGATTAATCCCGCCTCTAATAGAGAGTGGGATTGGGATTGGAGAGGAAGGCCGCGAAGGAAGGAGAGAGAAAGAAGAAAGAGGAACAGCGTGAAGAAGCACGGACGGACAGAAGTTTTGTTACGATTTATTAAGTAAAGTAAGCCTATGTTAGACCAGGAGTCGTATGCATCCCTTGAGTAAAGTGATCGTTACTTTCTGTAAGATCTAGTGCGAGGCACTGAGTATAAACCTTGTCTGTAACCTATAGTTACGGACTGAGTTGGGACCTAGCTAGCTAGGCGTTTTCGCTACAAAGCGTGGTGGAATGGACGGGCGGTATGTGGAGGAGAAGAGGATTGTCTGCTAGGTCCGCGTACTGCTGGAGCTGGTTACAGACGGAGGAACCAGGCTACGTGAGCACTAGTGGACCAGTTCAACTTTGCTCTAGAGTCGGAGCGGAGTTCACCGGAAAGTTGATGTTTTTTTGGCTCTTCGGAGTGAAGTGGCCATTTGTGAGTTTCACGGCCACCACGCTCTCAAGCCACGATACAGGCCTGCAACGGAGAGTGGTATGCGTGTGAGTGTGTGTGGGCCCAAAGTGCACTGTTGTGATAAGTAATTAATATATTGTAGCACCTTAGCATCTTTGCTATCTGTTAGGTTTGATTATTGGATTTGAAGTTTTTATTTCTTTTTCTTATGCTGGGGTACAACTACTGACTCGGTAGCTACCTGAAATAACTAACTAGGTTTTCATTCACTGAAGGTTTATTTCATTTTATAACACCAATGTAACCATCCAGTTGATGGGTAAGGAAACGTTTATGTATTTATTTTACATGGAGAACCCCCCCAGGGTGAAATTGCATTCAGTTTATTTGAAGTGAATAAAGAGAAATGTTATTTGGACTAAGTACAGGGTGTGTACATGGTAATCATTAGACTTAAGATAAAACATACACTACGTCTATGACTAGATACACTGGTAAATAGGACTTATAATTAATGGGACACAGGAGGGGATTTATAGGCAGTGTTGCCACAGTTACTTTGAAAAAGTAACTTAGTTACGTTACAGATTACTTGATTTTAAAAGTAACTTAGTTACTTTACAAGTTGATTTTAAAAGTAACTTTGTTAGATTACAAGTTACTTTATTAGTTACATTCAGCAGCTGCCGACAACACCCCCGCCGCCTCAACATAAAAATAGGTGCGTTCGACTTCATGCAGCGCCGGCGTCGCCTGCAGCCCGGCTGACTTGAAGCAGCCAATGGCATTCTCAACTTCTAGGCAGCCGGCTGCAGCCGGCTGTCGGTGCCGCCGGTGCTGCATGAAGTCGAACACACCTATTGACAACCGGCTCTGTAAGTTTGACTGTGCAGTGCTGCGACTCCAAATGTTTCTTCAAATTTGACGTTGTGTTTTTGTAGCTTGATAGCACTTTGTCGCCACCAGCACAGAGTGTACAACGAACCTTGATATTTCCATCTTTAGCTGACAAATACTCAATAATGATTGTATTTCCAACTCGAAAATGCGCATCTCTCTCCTGCTACATTGTTGTTTGTGTCGCTGAGTGGTAGGTCTATGTATATACACGTGACGTGACCCTCGTGCTGAAAACGTGACTTAATTGTCGCATAGGCTTAACTCCTAGAGACGCAAGAAGAAATCAATTATTACTATTAATGACAAAATAGTAACGCACAGTGACTTAGATTACTCGTATCTGAAAAAAGTGGTCAGATTAGAGTAACGCGTCACTTTATAGGTAATTCGCCGAGAGGCACACATAGGAACTCGGGTGCCCGGCCATTGGATATACCAGGGTAGAGGGCGCTACAGTTAGTCAGACCTAAGTGTCTCCAGTTTGCAGAGAGGACTCCCCAGTCCAGCAGAGAGCAGCTTCATGCCTGAATCCCCCAGGTCGTTGCTACTCAGGTCCAGTTCTCTAAGATCTGAGGAGGGGAGCGCTGAGGCCAGTGCTTCACAGCACCGTTCTGAGAGGTTACAGTCATTCAGCCTGAAAGACACCAGGAGAACATGACATCACCAGGAGAACATGACATCACCAGGAGAATACATGACATCACCAGGAGAATACATGACATCACCAGGAGAATACATGACATCACCAGGAGAATACATGACATCACCGGGAGAACATGTGACATCACCGGGAGAACATGTGACATCAACAGCTCCTTGTTGTCATGTATTGATAGAATAGCCACTTAAAAATGGTTTGATATACAGATCTGGAAAAAAATTAGACCACTGCATCTTTTTCTTTCTTTTAAAAATAAGTTGAGAAGGACAATTTTGAGTGAAGAACAGAAGGGTATCGCAGTGGCCTCTTAAATTTGACCCTTCTGTTCCTCACTCAAAATTGTCCTTCTCAACTTTTTGAAAAACTAAAGAAAAAGGTTCAGTGGTCTCTTTTTTATGTTTTTATTATGTGTTAAATATGTTATTAATTTATCTATTCCATAAATAGTTAAACTATCCCTTATACTTACAGAGCATTTCTGGAGGCTTTGACTGCTGGCAGCAGCCCCATTAGACCTTCCTCTGATCTGGAGTATTTCTTCAGGTCAAACACATCAAGCTTCTCTTCTGAAGTCAGCAACACAAAGGCTAAAGCTGACCACTGTGTAGATGAGAGGTTCTCACTGGTGAGACTTCCTGACCTCAGGTAGTATTGGATCTCATTAACTAGAGAACGGTCATTCAGTTCATTCAGACAGTGGAACAGATTCATGCATCTCTCTGGAGAGGGATTCTCCCTGATCTTCTCCTTGATGTACCTGACGGTCTCCTGGCGGCTCAGTGAGCCTGCTGCTTGTCTGTCTCAGCAGGCCTCGGAGGAGCTTCTGATTGGACTCCAATGAGAGGCCCAGGAGGAAGCGGAGGAAAAGGTCCCGCTGTCCATTCTTGCTCTGCAAGGCCTTGTCCACAGCACTCTTGTAGAAAGACTCGGGTGAGGTGGCAGGTATATTCAAGAAGGTCAGCATTGTGCCGCAAAGGGTTTGAGGTTCAGCCATTGGATTCTTGTTGTTGATGAATGATAGAAACACAAACACAGCAGCCAGAAACTCCTGAAAGCTCAGATGGACAAAGCAGAACACCTTCTCCTGGAAGATCTGACTCTCCTCTCTGAAGATCTGTGTGAACACTCCTGAGTACACTGAGGCATCACAGACATCAATGCCACACTCTCTCAGGTCCTCCCCATAGAAAATCAGATTGCCTTTGTCCAGCTGTTGAAAAGCCAGTTTTCCCAGTGACAGAATGCTCCGAATGCTCTCTTCATCCCAGTCTGCATCTGCCTCAGTTTTCTTCTGATACTTCACTTTCTTCTGTTTGGTCTGCAACACCAGGAAGTGTGTGTACATCTCAGTCAGGGTCTTGGGCATCTTGCCCCTCTTCTCTGATCTCAGCATGTGTTCAAGGACTGTAACAGAAATACAAGAGAAGACGGGTATGTGGCACATGATGTAAAGACTTCTTGATGTCTTGATGTGTGAGATGATTCTCCTGGCCATATCCTCATCCCGGCATCTCTTCATGATGTACTCCTCCTTCTGTGGGTCATTGAACCCTCTTATCTCCGTTACTAGGTCAACACACTCAGAAGGGATCTGATTGGCTGCTGCAGGTCGAGTGGTTATCCAGACGAGAGCAGAGGGAAGCAGGTTCCCCTGGATGAGGTTGGTCAGCAGCACATCCACTGAGGTGGACTCTGTGATGTCACTTTGGCTCCTGTTATCTGTGAAGGCTAAAGGGAGTCGGCACTCATCCAGACCGTCGAAGACGAACAGAATGCTGCGTGCGTCACGGATGAAGATCCCTGTTTCTGTGAATCCTGCAGAGAAGGGACGAAGCAGTCCAATCAGACTGATCTCTTTTCCGGCCATCAAATTCAGTTCTCGGAACGGGAGCGGGAAGATGAGCTGGATTTCCTGGTTGGCTTTTCCGTCAGCCCAGTCCATGATGAACTTTGCCACAGAAACTGTTTTTCCAATTCCAGCCACTCCCTTTGTCAGAACAGTTCTGATGGTGTGTTCTGGTGTGTCTCGTCCAGCTGAGAGTTTAAAGATGTCGTTGCATTTGATGGCTGTCTCTTGTCTTGCCGACTTCCTGAATGCCGTCTGAATATGTCTCACCTCATGTTCATAATTGACCTCTCCACTCTCCCCCTCTGTGATGTAGAGATCTGTGTAGATGTCACTGAGAAGAGTTGGGTTTCCATGTTGATCGATTCCCTCAATCACAGTTTGAAACTTTTTCTTCAGTTCTGATTTGAGTTCAAGACCCAGCTCATCCAAAGGATCTAAGAAAGAGGCCATATTTATTGACAGGGCTTTGGTTTCTTAGATTAAGTGATTGATAGTCATCAAAGACAAAACATTCAGTTCGATATGATGATATCAGATGGATTATGTTCATGAACATTCAAGGGGCCTTCATTGACTAATCATGGAGAATCTTACTTCTCTGCTGTGTTCCTTTGAGCGCATTCTGGTTACTGTTCCTCTGAGACAGGCTACTTTAAAGTATTCAATAGTGAACTTCAAATACACTAAGTGTACTCTAAAGTGTAATAAATGACCTAAAAAGTGGGCCATTTCAGTTTAGTACAAAAATAGTATATAAATAAGTACACTGCTAGTATACTTTAAGTACCATGATAATAGTATACTTTTTATACTTAAATAACTTGAAGTATACTTATTTTTCATAAGGGTAATTATGGAGTATCTTACTTCTCTTCAGTGTTCCAGTGAGTCTCTCCTGTCGGATGCTTGGTTCAGTAGTAATATGTTTGTCTCTGAACACAACAGGTGCCTCCATAGACCAGTTACTCTTCATGGACACACAGCTGGGTACAGGTGAGGCTGGTCTCTCCTGTCTGATGCTTGGTTCAGTAGTAATATGTTTGTCTACAAACACAACAGGTGCCTCCATAGACCAGTCACTCTTCATGGACACACAGCTGGGTACAGGTGAGGCTGGTCTCTCCTGTCTGATGCTTGGTTCAGTAGTAATATGTTTGTCTCTGAACACAACAGGTGCCTCCATAGACCAGTTACTCTTCATGGACACACAGCTGGGTACAGGTGAGGTTGCTCTCTCCTGCTGGATTGGGCTTCAACACAACAGGAACAGACCTTCAGTCTCTCATATGTTCTGACTAATGATGATATCACAATTAAAAACTAAAATTGTATTAGATGAGTTACGGTTTGTGAAAAGCTCCAAAAAGAATTCAAATAACCACCACAATCCTAACTACAGATGTACAAACTAATTATTTTGTGATGTCTGATATGATATAGTAGCCTGGTCCTAACCAGACTCTCGTACATTTCATTTGTACAGAGAGTCTGGCCTCGCTCCATTGACAAGCGTTGACTTCCTTGTAGGCGGGTACTCTGTTGAAGTTTAAAACTATTGGATCTGCCCAGAGCCACTCTGATCTGCCATAACCAATCGCTAGCGTTCACCTTAGCCAATTCTTTCACCACTACTGTAACAGAGCTAGCTGCCGTAGCTGGAAAATCAAACTGTTCCCGAACCCCGTGGGGAGGAGGGCCACAACATCATGGCCACCAACAAAACTCAGCAAAACTTGTTCTTGCTCTGGCTCTAACTTCTGGATATTCGGCAACGTTGCCACAACGGACCGAATGGCTTCGCATCTTTCTCCGCCGCCATTACGGAACTACAACACAAACTGATTGGCCGGTAGAAAATTAACCGGAGACATCTGACTTACTTACCTCATGGCCAGACCTAGTACAGAAGCAAAAGCAAAATTGAGCGGAAGTACGTAGGAGGGCAGAGCCAGGTTAATTATATAGTACACCTACATAGCAGTGCTGTAACAGGTGTAAAAGCTGTGTATTGGAATAAACCTTTGTAGGAGCCAAATAGCCTTTTTGTTAATATTTAAAGAATGATGATTATAGTTTCAATGCTTTCCTGATATTTTGTTATTGTTCAAATGTAATGATTCAGATTGGCATCTTGGCCACTGATTGGTAACTTGGCACACCCATTGTTATTTGGGTTGTGGTGCGAGTAACAAGGGGGAACTGAACAATGGAGTCACAGCCTTAGTTGAGAGCAAACAGTTTTGGATTCTCATCTTACCTCTTAGTTTTGGTGTTCATGTCATGTTCTCCAAACAGGCTCATGTTCAAGTCAGTGGCCCCCTCCTCTTTCTCCCCAGAGTGACTCATTTCATCATCCTTGGCCACATGCTTGATAGAGAGAGATGAACAGGTTTACAGGAGAGGTGGGCATCAAGATGACATGTTTTTATATGCAGAACAAGAGTTAGGGTTAGGAACAAGGTGTTAGGGTTAGGAACAAGGGTTAGGGTTAAGAACAAGGGTTAGGGTTAGGAACTAGGGTTAGGAACAAGGCCTCAGTATCCAAACCACTGTACTTTACCAATAGATCATTATCAGTAGGCTACTACCAGCCTCTGGTGTATGCCTTGTGAATACCCCCACAGTGGACAGCACTACTACAAATCGGCTAAAAACTACACCCCCCTTCTTGGCAACTCAGGACTACAAATCCGCTAACACCTCCATCTCCCAAGCTCCGGGGAGTCAGGTGGCTGAGCGGTTAGGGAATTGGGCTAGTAATCTGAAGGTTGCCAGTTAGATTCCCGGCCGTGCAAAATGACGTTTTGTCCTTGGGCAAGGCACTTCACCCTACTTGCCTCAGGAGAATGTCCCTGTACTTACTGTAAGACTGTAAGTGGATAAGAGCGTCTGCTAAATGACTAAATGTAAGTCATTAGTTTGGTCCACACCACAGTTTTTCAGACCAGTCCATTGTCCTATGAGGAATACTGGCAGCTATGGGGATGGGTTGATGTTAGCCTGTGATAGACAGATGGTTCATCCAATAACCTGGCAGGTATTTCTTGTGGCAGATCTTTTCAGAAACGCTTCCAAGGACGACTTCCCAGATAGTTATGTGTAACAAACCACCCGTCGGGTTAGAATTCCAGACCTGCCTTTGTGCTAGGGTTGGTTTCCTGGGTCGGAAACCAACTCAGGAATGAGGAAACTTTTCCTGTCTGGCAGTAACCATGACTACTCTGAAAGCTCAGTCCTAACAACAATATTGCCTCTGTGGTCTGTGGAAACCTTCTCAAGTCATAAGTAATGCTGTTGTTTTCAGACATGGCAGGTGTGAGGAGCCTCGTGATTGGTGCAGTGGAAACAGGTTGGTTGTGAGTAAATGTACAGAATGTACGTATTTATTGAATGTATAGAATGCATGTAGAATGTTTTAGGTGAATGTGTAGAATGTAGGCTATTTGGTGGATGTACAGATAGAATGTTGAAAATACTTAATGTGCAAGTGATATGTTTAATGGAAGGTGATGTCAAAGACACGTGTGTCCAGGATGGATAATAAAGTTGTATTCTACTCTATGATTTAAAAGCATGGTTGGTATAAATAATTCAAGCCAAACAAACACCAAGATTCCACCAATGCATCTGTTCATTCCAGAAACATGACTGTCTCATTGTTTTACACTGGGATCCTGCTGTGCAACACTCCTACTGCCAAACCTAAAGCTAAGCTAACCTGCTGTAACTCACAGCCTACCACCACACCTGAAGCTAAGCTAACCTGCTGTAACTCACAGCCTACCACCACACCTGAAGCTAAGCTAACCTGCTGTAACTCACAGCCTACCACCACACCTGAAGCTAAGCTAACCTGCTGTAGCTCACAGCCTACCACCACACCTGAAGCTAAGCTAACCTGCTGTAACTCACAGCCTACCACCACACCTGAAGCTAAGCTAACCTGCTGTAACTCACAGCCTACCACCACACCTGAAGCTAAGCTAACCTGCTGTAACTCACAGCCTACCACCACACCTGAAGCTAAGCTAACCTGCTGTAGCTCACAGCCTACCACCACACCTGAAGCTAAGCTAACCTGCTGTAACTCACAGCCTACCACCACACCTGAAGCTAAGCTAACCTGCTGTAACTCACAGCCTACCACCACACCTGAAGCTAAGCTAACCTGCTGTAGCTCACACAGCTATAATTTCTTTGAGGAACTTGTATTCATTACAATCTGCCGTTTTCATACTTACATCACTCCTGTGATGGATATGAAAAAATCGGAAGTTTTACAGCCTTGGATTAACCCATAATGTAACCCAAATAGTATTTATCCCTATTTGAAAGGATCAGACATGATTTCCACCTGTTAGGATTGTAAATATCAGATCAGTTCCTGGACTGGCAGTAAATAAGTAACCCTCTACTCTAACCCTACACTCTCCAACATGTGAACAGACAACATTCAACTGACCTTTATAAAACTGTGTCACCATCCACCTGCTCCCTGTGCTCCATCTTGTTCTGTGTTTGATAGTAACACTGCCAGCCTGATCACCTGGAGAACCTCCTCAAACTCACCTGACCGCAATCCTCAAGACTGTTGTCTCTGCTCAATGGGAACCATTGTTAAGCCTGGAATGTACAGAATACGCCCAGACACAGATACACACACAAACACACACACTCATAGATACACTCACACACAAACACAGATACAAACACTAATACACACAGATACACTTGTGCATGCATGTATTAATACATATACTAAGTATGTATTAAGATAAAACAATAATAAAAATAATAAGACTCCAGACAACACTGTATTCTTCCACCCTGGCCTCATCCTGGCCTCCACCCTGGCCTCATCCTGGCCTCCATCCCTGGCCTCATCCTGGCCTCCATCCTGGCCTCATCCTGGCCTCATCCCTGGCCTCATCCTGGCCTCCACCCTGGCCTCATCCTGGCCTCCACCCTGGCCTCATCCTGGCCTCCACCCTGGCCTCATCCTGGCCTCCACCCTGGCCTCATCCTGGCCTCCACCCTGGCCTCATCCTGGCCTCCACCCTGGCCTCATCCTGGCCTCCACCCTGGCCTCATCCTGGCCTCCACCCTGGCCTCATCCTGGCCTCCACCCTGGCCTCACCCTGGCCTCATTCTGGCATTATCTTGGCCTCCATTGTTAGCCTGTTGACTGAGCCCTTTCAGCAGTTGGCCGAGTACAGCAGTACTGCCATAGTACAGCAGTACTGCCATAGTACAGCAGTACTGCCATAGTACAGCAGTACTGGCCGAGTACAGCAGTACATTTACATTTATGCATTTAGCAGACACTTTTATCCAAAGCGACTTCCAAGAGAGAGCTTTACAAAAGAGCATAGGTCACTGATACACATAACAACGAGATAGCCCCAAACATTGCGGGTAGCCAAACATGAAGCATACATTGTGAAAAAACAAATAAGTGCCAAAGGGAAGAACCATAAGAGCATGCAGTTAAACAAGTTACAATTAAACAACATGAAACTCAAAAAGTGCAAGAGTGTACCTGTAGAAAAACAATCAACAGTAAAATATTTTAGTACTGGCATAGTACAGCAGTACTGGCATAGCACAGCAGTACTGGCATAGCACAGCAGTACTGCCATAGCACAGCAGTACTGTGTTTCTCTCCTCCTCAGACCTGGATCCCTCAACACCCTTCCTCCTCAGTACTGAGGCATTCTGGGTAGAGAGACCAGTACTGAGGCATTCTGGGTAGAGAGACTGCAGGAGGATAGAACAAGTGATGTGATTGCATTACATTTAGTCATTTAGCAGACGCTCTTATCCAGAGCGACTTACAGTGACTTACAGCTTGTGGTGCAGCTGGCTGCACCACAAGCTCCCCAGACCCCCCACCGTCACAGCGGGTCACACGGAGCCGGGTGCGGCGCTCTGCTTCCTGGGGCTGCTGCTGGGGCGATGCGTGCGCGTGCTGCTGGTCCTGCTGGGGCGATGCGTGCGTGTGCTGCTGGTCCTGCTGGGGCGATGCGTGCGTGTGCTGCTGGTCCTGCTGGGGCGATGCGTGCGTGTGCTGCTGGTCCTGCTGGGGCGATGCGTGCGCGTGCTGCTGGACCCCTACAGGAGCCAGGCCGCAGGGGCCAGGCCGCAGGGGCCTGGCCCAGCCACAGGGAGGCGCTGGAGAGGCAGGGGCTGGACCATGGGCTGGTTTAGGGTGTGTGGGTGTTCCCAGTATAGCTGCTTCCTGCAGGTGTGCAAAGTAAATTCATGTTTTTTCTTCCTGAAGAGTTCCTGTTCTTGCAGATCTAGTCTTCCTGACAAAACTTTAGAAA
The DNA here is from genome assembly GCA_023658055.1 of Thaleichthys pacificus. Classification (NCBI taxonomy): domain Eukaryota; kingdom Metazoa; phylum Chordata; class Actinopteri; order Osmeriformes; family Osmeridae; genus Thaleichthys; species Thaleichthys pacificus. The sequence goes on from CM042854.1 coordinate 251,008, forward strand.
AAAATTCTCCTGATCTAGTTTAATAATCCTAATGCTGTTAAAGCCAATGTGGTGGACCAGATGTGTTCTATAGAACCTGTGGCTGGTCCAGATGTTTTGATAGTTTTCCTACTCTAAACCTGTCAATCGTGATGTACTTTAGTAATCAAATAATGCTTTGCCCTGTCGCCTGAACAGAAACAGGTTTTTCCGTTTGTATATCTACATGAGGCTCTTTGAGGTTCAAAGCAGATTGAACAAACGATGTGCCTAATCTGATCTAACCTTGTACAGACACGATGACAGATCATTTACGAGACTCAAAGAAAGACATTCCAGCCCTGTTGAAATATATTCCCAGAATGTCTGTCTGTCTGTCTGTCTGTCTGCTGGTCTGCCTGCCTGCCTGCCTGTCTGTCTGCTGGTCTGTCTGTCTGCTGGTCTGCCTGCCTGTCTATCTGCTGGTCTGCCTGTCTGCTGGTCTGCCTGCCTGTCTATCTGCCGGTGTGCCTGCCTGTCTATCTGCCGGTGTTCCTGCCTGCCTGTCTGTCTGTCTGCTGGTCTGCCTGCCTGCCTGTCTGCCGGTGTGCCTGCCTGTCTGTCCATGTACATGCAGCAGACAAATTGAATATGGTTTGAAAACAAGTGATATCGATCTGGAGACAGACTGGCTGAAGATCTCTGTAGCATCAATATCACACTGGAAGGTCTGTGTGTGTGTGTGTGTGTACGTGTGAGTGTGTGTGTGTGTACGTGTGTGTGTATGTGTGTGTACGTGTGTGTGTGTGTACGTGTGTGTGTGTGTACGTGTGTGTGTGTACGTGTGTGTGTGTGTGTACGTGCACTTTCCTTCTAGGCCAAGAGATGCAGCAATACAGATAGAATCACGCATACTGTGGCAGGGTGTGGCTGACATGTTTGTGGAGAACTCTTGAACTCTAATTATAATACAGCCAACATGTCCTTGCAATATACAATACCTGTAGATCTCCACGGCAACGCCTGGTATGGCTTTGTAACTCACTCCTGCTGTCTGGTGCCAAGGAATTCGTTTATTCTATGACAAATTATCCCTTCATAAACGAAAAGTCCGTTCGTTTCTCTTTATAAAACCAGATCAGCCTGATCTGCTGTATAAGATGACTCCGCTCATCCACCCAAACGTTATTCTCGATGGTGTGACTGCTGCCTCGTGCAGAGGGAGAAACAATTAGTCTGTTTTGGAAATATATTATATTATTTCTCTCTTAAGTACAGATTTTTATGAACTGGAAAACGTGCGAACTTGTTCAGAGTCGAATTGTAAACTCAAAAGTCGCCTACTCCTGAACTCCGTCTCGAGCAGACACACCCCTTTCACCTCGAGCCGCTTCAGCATCAGAGGGGCAGTCTGATTCAGCGCCTCACCGGGGTCGGTTACCACGGACAGCTCTCTCTTCATCACATCGCTTTTACGAGCTTGAAGCAACAAGTCGGACTGGTCGTTTTACGGAACCGCGTTTAACCGCGACTTTTAATCATCTTGTGTTCATAAGAAGCAGATATGCGGTGAGTCGTTGTTTGCGCATGTCATTTACTATTCCTCAAGTTTGTATGGTGGTTGTTATAGACTGGAAGGTTATTGCGCTGTCAAGTCGTCGGAAAGCGATGACATAATGTAATAGTGAAATACCTTTAGCATTTCTGCAATAGACAAAAATAATGTGTTGTTGTATGTTGTTTTATGTAGCACCGAGATCCTGGAGGAAATAGTTTCATTTCACTGTGCACTGTAATAGCTGTGTATGATTAAAATTATGATAAAAGATACATTCTCAGCCTGATGGCGTCTTAGTTATGCCTGATAAGATCGAAATACGATATGATACAATTCATCAGTAGCATACTGGATGTATTGGTTGGTTGCTCTGACATCCCCCCCCAGCATGTCCGAGGTGGACCTGTGGCCCCAGTGGTTCTGGCTTCCTCCGGGGGTGAGCTGGGAGGACCTGGAGCAGCTGGGGGCAGACCAGCCTCGACCCCGCGACCTCCTGCTGGCCCTGCCCCTGGCCCTCGCCTTCATCACGCTCCGCTGTGCCTACGAGAGGTAGGGGGGGAGGGATGGAGAGGGGGAGGGAGGGGGTAGAGGAAGATGGAGAGGGGGAGGGTGGGGGACGGGGTAGAGGAAGATGGAAAGAGGGAGAGAGTGGGAGGGGAGGGAGAGAGGGGGAGGAAGAGGAAAAAGGAGAGAGAATAACCGACAGACAAACAAGAGAGAGATTGTATGAGACAGAAAGACAGAATTAGTTTCTGTTTTCCCAGTCAGGTGTTCTGGTGTCCGGACCAGTCAGGTGTTCTGGTGTCCGGACCAGTCAGGTGTTCTGGTGTCCGGACCAGTCAGGTGTTCTGGTGTCCGGACCAGTCAGGTGTTCTGGTGTCCAGACCAGCGAGGGATTCTCCTCTCTAGTAGCAACAATAATGTGCTCATTTAGCAGATGCTTTTATCCAAAGCAACGCACCGGGGGATTTGAACCTATATCCTCTCGATCCACAAATGCTCATCCGACAACCAGCAGCAGTGGTTAGGGAACAGCTCTGTCCTCATTGGTGGAGGCTGTCAGGCTAATGGATCTGCTCTTTCCACCTGCAGACTCATTGGCAGGTGCTTTGTTAGCATTAGCACACCTCAATGGGGAATATGCTGAGCAGGTGTTAGCGTCGGTCCCATAGGGAATGCTGGTGTTAGCGCCTGGGTGAGAGACAGGGAAGGAAGGAGGGCTTTGTCTATCACTACGGCAATGGTCTCCCACGGTAACCAGAGAAGACATTGTTAACTACTTAACAATGGGCTTGTTTAATGGGGCATGTTCAGGCATGAGGACACACACTCACACACACTCACTAAACACACACACTCACTACACAGACACACACTCACTACACACACACACACACACACTCATACACACACTCCCACGCACACATACACACTCACCACTGGTCATGTGTCCTTGTGTCACATGACCAGTGGTCATGTGCTCCTTGGTATCATGTGTTGTAGCCCTGTAATGGTGTCTAATATCCACCCCCCCCCCCAGGGCTGTAATGGTGTCTAATATCCACCCCCCCCCCCCCCAGGGCTGTAATGGTGTCTAATATCCACCCCCCCCCCCCCAGGGCTGTAATGGTGTCTAATATCCACCCCCCCCCCCCAGGGCTGTAATGGTGTCTAATATCCACCCCCCCCCCCCAGGGCTGTAATGGTGTCTAATATCCACCCCCCCCCCCAGGGCTGTAATGGTGTCTAATATCCACCCCCCCCCCCCAGGGCTGTAATGGTGTCTAATATCCACCCCCCCCCCAGGGCTGTAATGGTGTCTAATATCCACCCCCCCCCAGGGCTGTAATGGTGTCTAATATCCACCCCCCCCCCCAGGGCTGTAATGGTGTCTAATATCCCCCCCCCCCCCCAGGGCTGTAATGGTGTCTAATATCCACCCCCCCCCCAGGGCTGTAATGGTGTCTAATATCCACCCCCCCCCCCAGGGCTGTAATGGTGTCTAATATCCACCCCCCCCCCAGGGCTGTAATGGTGTCTAATATCCACCCCCCCCCCCAGGGCTGTAATGGTGTCTAATATCCACCCCCCCCCCCAGGGCTGTAATGGTGTCTAATATCCACCCCCCCCCCAGGGCTGTAATGGTGTCTAATATCCACCCCCCCCCCAGGGCTGTAATGGTGTCTAATATCCACCCCCCCCCCCAGGGCTGTAATGGTGTCTAATATCCACCCCCCCCCCCAGGGTTGTGGCCCCGCCCCTGGCGAGGTACCTTGGGGTGAGGAACAGGCCCCCCCCTCCCCCCTCCCCCACACTGGAGAACTTCTACACTCAACACAGTAGTCAGCCCTCCCAGGTGAGACTCACACACACACGAGCACAGCCTTGCAAACACACACACACAACTTATCTTTAGTGTAAGTACAATATAATATTGTTATTATTCTTAGGATAATTAGGGTTTAGAATAATCTCTCTCTAATTCAACATGTTCTCTGTTTGATTTCCTGTCTCTCTCTCCCTGACTTCCTGTCCCAGAGTGACATCATCACTCTGATGTCACAATGTGATAAGACCCAAAGGCAGGTGGACACATGGTTCCGTCACCGTAGAAACCAGGACCGACCCAGCCCCGTCAGGAAGTGTGGTGAGGCGTCGTAAGTCCCTCCTCCTCTTCCTCCAGGAAGTGACTTCTTCTCTCCAGGAAGTGACCTCTTTCTCTCCAGGATCATCACACAGCATCTCATTTCTAAAATGTTTCTGGTGTTTTTCAGTTGGAGGTTTTTGTTTTACATCTCAGCGTTCCTGTCAGGACTTGCTGTTCTCATCGATGTGAGTGTTCTGGGTTCTGGGTTTTGTGTTCTGGGTTCTGGGTTCTGGCACGTATGTATTGTATTGATACTCAGTGTTGCCACAGTTACTTTGAAAAAGTTACGTTACAGATTACTTGATTTTAAAAGTAACTTAGTTACTTTACAAGTTACTTGATTTTAAAAGTAACTTAGTTAGATTACAAGTTACTTTATTAGTTACATTCAGCAGCTGCCGACAACACCCCCGCCGCCTCAACATAAAAATAGGTGCGTTCGACTTCATGCAGCGCCTGCAGCCGCCTGCAGCCCGGCTGACCTGAAGCAGCCAATGGCATTCTCAACTTCTAGGCAGCCGGCTGCAGCCAGGCTGTCGGTGCCGCCGGTGCTGCATGAAGTCGAACACGCCTATTGACAACCGGCTCTGTAAGTTTGACTGTGCAGTGCTGCGACTCCAAATGTTTCTTCAAATTTGACGTCGTGTTTTTGTAGCTTGATAGCACTTTGTCGCCACCAGCACAGAGTGTACAACGAACCTTGATATTTCCATCTTAAGCTGACAAATACTCAATAATGATTGTATTTCCAACTCGAAAATGCGCATCTCTCTCCTGCTACATTGTTGTTTGTGTCGCTGAGTGGTAGGTCTATGTATATACACGTGACGTGACCCTCGTGCTGAAAACGTGACTTAATTGTCGCATAGGCTTAACTCCTAGAGACGCAAGAAGAAATCAAATATATATTTAACTATTAATGACAAAATAGTAACGCGTTACCGGCATCACTGCTGATACTGGCAGCAAGACTCTGAGCTCTATTATTATTGTTACATAAACTTTAACGGTCAACTGTCCACCGATGTCACTCATGTGATGTCACTCGTGATGTCACATGTGATGTCACTCATGTGATGTCACTCATGTGATGTCACTCATGATGACACTTGTGATTGGTCGGTTTCTGATGTAGGCGGCATTGTGATGTCATAATAGCCAGACGCTCGTGGAATGTTTAGAATGCCTGCATTGATCATGGAAACTTCCAGTGATTAGCTGGTTTCTGATGTTTCATCCACCATGGGAACACGTTTATGACATTATACTTTCTGGGGAGTCAGGTGGCTGAGCGGTAGGGAATTGGGCTAGTAATCTGAAGGTTCCCAGTTCGATTCCTGGCTGTGCCAATTACGTTGTGTCCTTGGGCAAGGAACTTCACCCTACTTGCCTCGGGGGAATGTCCCTGTACTTACTGTAAGTCGCTCTGGATAAGAGCGTCTGCTAAATGACTACATGTGATAACAATAGTATGGCTGTTATGTTGTCCATGTCGGTAGAGCTTTAAGAGTTGTGATGTTGTGTTGTAATGAGCGGTGATTGTGGGTGATTGTGGATGGAAGGTCATGGAAACTTTCCCCTCACTCCCCCGTTAACCCTCCCCATGACTGTACCCCCCCCCCCCCTCCCAGAGGCCCTGGTTCTGGGACCAGAGGGAGTGCTGGAAGGGTTATCCTCTACAGGTGAGCAGGTTGATGTTGCATCCCCTTGTACGTTACAACTATGTTGAATATATAAATGTGTGTGTGTACACTATGTGTATGTATACAATATGTATGTGTGTGTGTATGTGTAAACATTGTGTGTGTGTGTGTGTTCAGTATCTAGAGAGAGTCCACTAATGTGTGTGTGTGTGTTCAGCATCTAGAGAGAGTCCACTAATGTGTGTGTGTGTGTTCAGCATCTAGAGAGAGTCCACTAATGTGTGTGTGTGTTCAGCATCTAGAGAGAGTCCACTAATGTGTGTGTGTGTGTTCAGCACCTAGAGAGAGTCCACTAATGTGTGTGTGTGTTCAGCACCTAGAGAGAGTCCACTAATGTGTGTGTGTGTTCAGCACCTAGAGAGAGCCCACTACTGGTACTACCAGCTGGAGCTGGGCTTCTACCTGTCTCTGCTGCTCCGTGTGTCTGTGGACGTCAAGAGGAAGGTACCTGCACTTCCTGCGCCTCACTTCCTGTCTGCTCCCTAGACTGGGCCATGTGGCTTCATCACCTGGACCAACACACTTGTGACTGTTCTGCCTGGTCGCTTGATGACTGCCTGATGTCTGTATTGTCTGGTTGCTTAGTGACGGTTGCTTGGTGCCTGCTGAGTGTGCTGGGTGCGGTGTTGTGGTGTTGTGGTGTGATGGTGTTGTGGTGTGATGGTGTTGTGATGTGTGTGTTGTGGTGTGATGGTGTTGTGGTGTTGTGCTGCAGGACTTCAGGGAGCAGGTTCTGCACCACCTGGCCACCAGCTTCCTGCTGGGCTTCTCCTACGTCTCCAACTACGTCCGGGTGGGAACCCTGGTGCTGCTGCTGCACGACGCCTCTGACGTCATCCTGGAGGTGCAACACATTCACTCACTAGTGGTGTGTGTGTGTGTGGTGTGTGTGTATGTGTGTTGTGTGTGTCTGGGCTCAGTTTGCTAAGATGCTGCACTGTGTGTGTCTGGGCTCAGTTTGCTAAGATGCTGCACTGTGTGTGTCTGGGCTCAGTTTGCTAAGATGCTGCACTGTGTGTGTCTGGGCTCAGTTTGCTAAGATGCTGCACTGTGTGTGTCTGGGCTCAGTTTGCTAAGATGCTGCACTGTGTGTGTCTGGCCTCAGTTTGCTAAGATGCTGCACTGTGTGTGTCTGGGCTCAGTTTGCTAAGATGCTGCACTGTGTGTGTCTGGGCTCAGTTTGCTAAGATGCTGCACTGTGTGTGTCTGGGCTCAGTTTGCTAAGATGCTGCACTGTGTGTGTCTGGGCTCAGTTTGCTAAGATGCTGCACTGTGTGTGTCTGGGCTCAGTTTGCTAAGATGCTGCACTGTGTGTGTCTGGGCTCAGTTTGCTAAGATGCTGCACTGTGTGTGTCTGGGCTCAGTTTGCTAAGATGCTGCACTGTGTGTGTCTGGGCTCAGTTTGCTAAAATGCTGCACTATGGGATGGGCTGGAGGAGGGTGTGTGACGGCCTCTTCATCATCTTCGCCGTGACCTTCATCCTCACACGCCTGGTTGTCTTCCCCCTCTGGTAACACACACACACCATGCATACACATCACACACACACACACAGTCTGTCCTCAGCAACACAGCACACTGCAGACAACACATAGCTCCAGTGTCTCATTATTGAACCTAAACCACTTAACCGGTAGCATGTATGGTGGTGTGTGTGTGGTGTGTGTGATGTGTGTGATGTGCGTGTCTGTCCCAGGATCATCCACACCACCCTGGTGGTATCCATGCAGCAGTTCCAGCCCTTCGCTGGGTACTACTTCTTCAACGCCCTGCTGCTGGTGCTGCTGGGGCTGCACATGTTCTGGGCCGCGCTCATCCTGCGCATGGCCTACCGGCTGCTGCTGCAGGGAGAGGTGAGGGGGCAGGGGGGCAGGGGGGCTGGGAGGGTAGGGGGGTGGGAGAGTGGAGTGGGAACCTGGGTGGGGGGTTAAGATGGTGGGGGGTGCTGGGTCCAAATGCTTCTGTAGGTTAGAGTTAACGCCCAGCCCTGCTCCTCCCCCTCCCCCATGTCTCCAGCTGGACAAGGACGAACGCAGTGACGAGGAGAGTGAGAAGGAGGAGGCAGACGACAGGGATGAAGATGAGGATGAGGAGGGCCGCTGGGACAGAAGGACTGGAGCCCTGAACTCTAAACTAGCCCAGCTGACCAATAGCTGCGTCCTAAACAACATAGCCAATCACAGGGCATCTGCTGCCCGCACAATACGCAAGACAAGATAGAGGGGTAGGTAGAGGAGGGGTAGGTAGAGGAGGGTAGGTAGAGGAGGGGTAGGTAGAGGAGGGGTAGGTAGAGGAGGGGTAGGTAGAGGAGGGGTAGGTAGAGGAGGGGTAGGTAGAGGTAGTTGTAGGGTGGCATCCCAATGCCACCATAAATTATTAAAACACTGTAGTTTCATTATTGAATAAAATAATGTGAAAAAAGAAGAAAAGTGATGAGAATGAGGCAAGTCTGTTGTACTGGTGTGGAAGCTTCCCCCTGATCCACCAATGTTTAGTTGTGAAACTAAACGAAAATGAGTCTTGCTATCGAAAGTAGCGAACTAGCTGGTGATTTTAACCTTTAAGGTCAGGCAAGAATACTTTAAAAAAATTGTGAGACATCTGTCGCCGTGAAATTCTGCTTTGATTTTCTACATGACGTCCACAATTTGAAGCCTGCAAGATGGAGCCAGACATTGTAAGCATTCGGGTTTAGCCCAAACCTAGAACATAGGTTTCATGTTAGATTATATAGAACACAGGTTTCAGGAACTCAGGCAATGCAAGCCCTTGTGTTTTTGAGCATTAATTTGAGCGCAAAATAGTTTTTTTTAGTTTGATGTATGTTAAACAGTATGTTGGACTCATTGTTAGATTTGCTGAAAATTACAACCCAAATTTCAAGCTAAAACATTCGGGGTTCAAGCCCCAGAAGCCACCCCATCTACATGCTCCCCCGTCTCTCTGTCTCTCTCTCCCTCTCTGTGTCTCTGTCTCTCTCTCTGTCTCTCTCCCTCTCTGTGTCTCTGTCTCTCTCTCTGTCTCTCTCTCCCTCTCTGTGCTCTCTGTCTCTCTCTCTGTCTCTCTCTCTGTCTCTCTCTCCCTCTCTGTCTCTCTCTCTGTCTCTCTCTCTGTGTCTCTGTCTCTCTCTGTCTCTCTCTCCCTCTCTGTGTCTCTGTCTCTCTCTCTGTCTCTCTCTCCCTCTCTGTGTCTCTGTCTCTCTCTCTCCCTCTCTGTCTCTCTCTCCCTCTCTGTGTCTCTGTCTCTCTCTCTGTCTCTCTCTCCCTCTCTGTGTCTCTGTCTCTCTCTCTCCCTCTCTGTCTCTCTCTCTCTCTCCCTCTCTGTGTCTCTGTCTCTCTCTCTGTCTCTCTCTCCCTCTCTGTCTCTCTCCCTCTCTGTGTCTCTGTCTCTCTCTCTGTCTCTCTCTCCCTCTCTGTCTCTCTCTCCCTCTCTGTGTCTCTGTCTCTCTCTCTGTCTCTCTCTCCCTCTCTGTGTCTCTGTCTCTCTCTCTCCCTCTCTGTCTCTCTCTCTCTCTCCCTCTCTGTGTCTCTGTCTCTCTCTCTGTCTCTCTCTCCCTCTCTGTGTCTCTGTCTCTCTCTCTGTCTCTCTCTCCCTCTCTGTGTCTCTGTCTCTCTCTCTCCCTCTCTGTCTCTCTCTCTCTCCCTCTCTGTGTCTCTATCTCTCTATCTCTCTCCCTCTCTATCTCTCTCTGTCTCTCTCTCTCTCTCCCTCTCTATCTCTCCCTCTCTATCTCTCTCTATGGCGTCAGATTTATGTAAAAAGTCACGAGTGCGTGACTTACTTCACACACAGATATGAACTTTTCACTCACACAAGTACTTGCGCACAAATTCAACAACCGAGAGTTGTACAGCAACTCCTGGCACACTCATACATGCAGAATTTACTTTTGTGTAAATTGTGTGTGTGTATGGTGTGACGTGTGTATTGTGTGTGTGTTGGTAAAGAAAGTAAGAGGAGACAGCTCTTATTAACAATTATTACAATCATAATATTATTCCATCCACAAATCAAACCCCCTCCCTGAGGCCCTACATCTATTACCATCTCCACCATCTCCATTCCACCACATTCACAACCTTTGGACACAAATATTGACCAGGTTCACGTGGACATCAGCTGGGCCAACAGCTCTAGGAGAGAGAGAGGAGTGAGAGAGTCAGAGAGAGACAGAGAGAGAGACAGAGAGAGAGACAGAGAGAGAGAGAGAGAGAGAGTCAGAGAGAGAGAGAGTCAGAGAGAGAGAGAGAGAGAGAGAGACAGAGAGAGAGACAGAGAGAGAGAGAGAGTCAGAGAGAGAGAGAGAGTCAGAGAGAGTCAGAGAGAGAGACAGAGAGAGAGAGAGAGTTTGACCAAGAAGCTGGGCCAAGCTGATATAAAAATATATATTTTGGCTGCTCCTTGGCTGCTCCTCTGCCGACAACATAACACGGGTCATCTGCACCCTCTCTCTGCACTCTCCTGCACCCTGGTGGCCACGTAACAACTGGACATTCTGGATAAGTCACTTCATTTATAATTATGTGAATTATGCTTTTTGTTTATGTCGTCTCCTGAAGTTTAACTTGTGAACCACAAATGTAGTGTATTCTATATTATTCCCTCCAAATTTCAAGTCTGCTGTAATCAGAAGACTAGCTGTCAGTCCACAGTCAACATGTAACACAGTAGAGCATGAATGTAGAAAGTGAAGATAGAACCTAGAACGTACTCGAACTTGAAACGCCAAAACGAGGAACACTCAAGAACGTGTTGAGATGATCAAAGTCCAGGTGAAGAGGAGCTAGCAGGGTGAACCCGGCACAGGTTATCATCAGATATGTGTTGGTGGACTTTGACACACACACACATGCAGACTAACACACACACACACAGACTAACACACACAAGCACATACTATACAGAAAGTTACACACACATTTTGACAAATTACAGACAAATCTTGTGACTACTTACCAGTAATCCCTTGAGCTGTAGAGTGCTGTGTCATGTCTCATCAGATACATGTCTGCCTGTCTGCCTGTCTGCCTGTCTGTCTGTCTGCCAGTCTGTCTGTCTGCCAGTCTGCTCAGACAGACGCTTGTTCTGCGCAGGTTCTCCTGTAACTGAGGTTCTGCACAGGTTCCACTATGACTCAGGTTCCACTATGACTCAGGTTCTAGTTGAACAAGTATGGACATGTCACTGCCCCCCTCCCCCTAGACACACACACACACACTACCAGACACACACACGCACGTACTACCAGACACACACACAAACATACACACTACAAAACCCAGTTACTAAAACATTATTTTTTAAACAGTTGTTCCGCACAATTAACTTTATGTGCGTGAATGTATGCAACTAAGATCGCCATCCACCTGATGTCCATGCATCACATTACCAGCCAGCGCCAAGCGCTTCTGTCTAGATCAGGAATGAGGTCGAGGGCATATTGCCAAATTACCGAGCATCCCTCCTCCACGTGCGCTCCACGGCTCATTTCATATTGGACGTTAAATCCTCTACATTACGTAGACGACACCGCCAAACGCTACCGGGCTGGGTTAGGTTAGCTACATCTATATGTGTCTAGTTCAGATTTGGTCAAAGACCGAGCATGAGATATGTGCGTGATGGGGCGGGCACAAGTGACGTAGACCAGCAAACTGGCCAATCGTGGTCCATGTTGTTCAGACCTATATTGTAGGGTAAATACTACGGCCGTTCCCCCTTCTGTCCGACTCTGTAGCTGTGAACGCCGAGAATAATCGGAAAGCAGAGCACGACCTGGGATAAATAACGGTTGATTAGCACCGAGGGATTTGAGACATCAACTTTAGTTTACGGCGTTCTCTTATTCCAGACTAAATACCAGTTTTTGGGCCAAACTCTTTCCCACTGGGGAGGTCGCTGGAGGGAGAGAGGGACTGACTGTGTGAGCGTTAGTGGTTAGGCTGAACGGTACCGCACCGCATCTACAACCTCGCATCAGCGGCTGACCGGGATCAAGAACCATCGACGTTTGCCGGTTGCGTCTTCAAGGGTGACCGCTGCTCCTTCGCCCTTCTCCCCGACACCCGTACCCCGCCGGGAAGAGGTGGTGCGGAGAATGCGAGAGAATGAGCCAAAAGGATACATTGGTTCATTTATTTGCAGGAGGGTGAGTGTGTCATACTTGCTTGCTGACATCAAACATGTTGTAGCCTATGCAGTGTCGAAAGAGAGGACTTGAGAATACGAGCCTATAGGCTACTCGAGGCATTCGGTTACAACCCGTGGAATAGAGAAATCCGAAAGACGAAGCAATTTAGATTAGTCATTAACATTCGTATCGCGCCACATGATTACTGTCACATATGTGAGGAGTTTATGAATTAAACAAACTGACCCTGACGGAATGACGCACGAGTCGGTGTTGTCCTCGAGCTACCGTGTGACCACGAGCTGGACAGACGAACGTTGGCTGTAACAAAACCAGTCGCGAGCTGTCCACTCACTTTAAATATGATTTACAACGAGATACAGCGTGTTGTGAGCTAATCCACAACACCGCCAGGGATAATGAGGGCTAAACATCAGCAGGCTAGCAAAACATGAAACCCTACCAATACTCAACCACCAAGGTCAAGCATCACATGATTAACTGAACAGTTAATCATGTGATGATTAACTGTAACAGTTAAAAACTCACAATATCTCACAATATATTTTAACTTTCAAGTCAGCCAGCTGTGTTTAGTAAGTGGATCCGAAGTTGTTGTGTTGCAACCACACACGTGGGTTCCTCTGCAACATTGTTACAGTGTTACACCGTGTTCTATTCTAGTTTCAGATGATTCTAGACCCAGCTGTTTGAATCTGTCTGTTCCCTGTTAGATGGGTCTTTTAGTCTGTTAGTCTTTTTAACTAAACACTATAGGGTTCCTTCCATAATTACATTTAGTCATTTAGCAGACGCTCTTATCCAGAGCGACTTACAGTAAGTACAGGGACATTCCCCCCAAGGCAAGTAGGGTGAAGTGCCTTGCCCAAGGACACAACATCATTTGACATGGCTGGGAATCGAACTGACAATCTTCAGATTACTAGCCCGATTCCCTAACCGCTCAGCCACCTGACATCTTTTTACTCTCATCCAGTCTGAAGTTATACAGTGTGAAACCAGATCTTCTCTAAACAGTTGACCTAGAGGGGAAAACGTGTTTTTTTTATCAACAGGTTGAGGCAAAAAACTGTTAAAGACACTTAATCCCTTGAACCAAACACACACACAAACCTTGAACACACACACCTTGAACATATAGAGGGAACAGTCAGCAGCAGCAGAAAGTGTGCTAAAGGTCGTGTGTATGTGGGTCAGGGAGAAGCAGCATATATATATATAGTCAGCCTGGGAGAGAGAGAGCTGGAGGAATGTGGCAGCATGCTTCAGCTAGTTGCTAACACACACACACACACCACACACTTACGCAGACACACTTACTCACACACACTCATTCAATCCATCAATCGTACCTGTCCAGGCTACACCCTCACCCCCTTCCTCCCACCCCCTGCCACCCACCCCCTACCACCCCCTGATCTCCAGGGAACACACATGCTGTCCTCTGAACCCCCTCTGCACACCCTCCCCCAAGGCAGCAGCATGTCAAATAAAAAGTAAAACAGTTTACAGCAGTGTACAGTGCTCCTGACCCCTGCCCCCTGCCCCCAGGTGTGGGGGCACGGTTGGGGCCATCCTGACGTGTCCTCTGGAGGTGGTGAAGACGCGGCTGCAGTCCTCCTCCGTCACCTTCTACGTCTCCCAGGTGACGCTCAGCTCTGTTAACGGGGCCAGCCTGGCCCGCCTGGCCCCGCCCGGACCGCTGCACTGCCTCAGGTACACACACACCAGGACCATATTTGCACACATACTGTGCCGTGCACACATATTGTGCCGTGCACACATATTGTGCCGTGCACACATATTGCACGTAAACCACTGGAGCAATTCTGCCTTCCAATATGTAACCCCCCTTCCCCCCAGGTTGATCTTGGAGAGGGAGGGGCCTCGCTCGCTCTTCAGAGGACTAGGACCCAATCTGGTGGGTGTGGCGCCATCCAGGTATGACATCACTTCCTGTGTGTATCCCTCCAAGATCAATGATGCCGTGCTTGTGTGTCTCTTTGGAACACATTTACATTTAGTCATTTAGCAGACGCTCTTATCCAGAGCGACTTACAGTAAGTAAGTACAGGGACATTCCCCAAAGGCAAGTAGGGTGAAGTGCCTTGCCCAAGGACACAACGTCATTTGGCACGGCCGGGAATCGAACTGGCAACCTTCTGATTACTAGCCCGATTCTCTAACAGCTCAGCCACCTGACTCCCGGAACAGCATCATGTGACTGCTGCAGTCACCCATTGGCCCTTCTGTTGTTTTGGTGTGTGTGAGTCGTTAGCAGCTTGCCTGGGGCTGTTGTGGTCAGAAAGATGCCTCAGATCTCTCATCTGAGGCATCTTTCTTTTTCTCCCTCTCTCTCCCCCCTCCCTCTCTCCCCCCCCCCCTCTCTCTCTCTCTCTCTCTCTCTCCCTCTCTCGCCCCCCTCTCTCCCTCCCTCTCTTTCTCTCGCTCTCCCCCTCTCTCTCTCCCCCCCCTCTCTCCCTCTCTTCTCTCTCTCTCCCCCTCCCTCTCCCCCCCTCTCTCCCCCCCCCTCTCTCTCTCCCCCCCTCTCTTTTTCCCCCTCTCCCTCACTCTTCTGTCTGCCATGTTACGCGCACACACACACTTACATCATCAGAGCAGAGATTCAGCTATTACATAATAGAAACATTTGGAAAGAAATTATCTCTCAAACACACGCACACAATCTGATACATGCATGCATGCGTACTTGTACACACATGGTAATCACCCCGGGGGGGGGGGGGGGTCTGCGGGTTTGTTGGGCTTAAAGCCCTTTAACGGAAATGTTCACTGAATGCTGTGATCCTGTGATCCGAGTCTTAGAGGATACACTACGAGGCATACACACACACACTCACTAACGCACTCACAGTCAAATGCACTCAAACACTGTGTGTGTGTGTGTCCTCAGAGCCATCTACTTTGCTGCCTACTCCTCCACCAAGGAGCAGCTGAACACTCTGCTGGAACCAGACTCCACCCAGGTGCACATGCTGTCTGCTGGCCTGGCAGGTAACGCCCTCCCTCACCTGTTTGTCTGTCTACCTGTATGTCTGAATGACCACTGACTACAGTGTGTGTGTGTGTGTGGTGGACAGCCCCAGGGTGGCTAACATAAGGGGGGAGGAGCCCTAGCTTTCTGGCCAGCCAATTGGGTGACCCCGGCAGGTGGGCGGAGACCTCAGGTAGCCCCTCCCACCTCCCCTCTGTGGTGGGATGATGATATACAGATGTATTTGATATGTTCTGATTATGGCTTTTATGTAGTTCACAGATGTTAGTGGTGGTGAGCAGATGTCTTAGAATGCCCACCTCAGGCAGGCAGACAGGCCGGCAGACAGACAGACAGACAGCTCTTTGTTCAGGAGATGGAAAACTGCTGTTGCTGCCCGGAACATTCCATTTATATGAGATATCGGACACACTTCTGCTGCTCTTTCACCTAGAGACACACTTGCTGTAGTATTCTGTCTGTCTCTCTCTCACACACACACACACATAAGGTATTAGTCTCTCACACACACATAAGGTATTAGTCTCTCACACACATCTACAGCACATTTACACATGCGCTCTTTCTATACTGCGCCTCACCCAGCTTCTAGTCTAGGTCCCAGTCTCTATATAACCCACTGACCCAGATCTCCCCCCTCCCTCCCTCCGTCCCACGATCACCTTCTCACCCATGGACATGGAGATATCCCCGCCCCCCCCTACACACACACACACATGCTCTATAGGCTACGTGCTCTGTCTCACTATGGTCCTAATACCCTGACCTATATGTAGAAATACCCCCCATACACACACACACCCTCTCAATGCTTCTTAACTATCCTCATAAATAGATCAACTATGTTTGGATCTACCTGATGTACTGCCGTAGTACTGTAAATGGGATCAGAGTGAATCTACCGGTCCAGCTGTTTAGCTGCCTGCCTGAGCTAGCTTTTAGCTTTTTTTAGCAGTTTGCGCTCAGTCCAGCCTAGACATCCAGCTTCATGTCACTTCGGCTTCCTGTCTGACCCTGTCAACTCCATTTTCCAGGGTTCACAGCGATCACGGCCACCAATCCCATCTGGCTGATCAAGACCCGCCTACAGCTGGATGCCAGGTAAGCCCCCCCCTCTCTGTCCTCTTCTCTCCTCCTCATTCTCTCCTCTCATCTCTCCTCCTTCTCTCCTCTCATCTCTCCTCCCCCTCTCCTCTCATCTCTCCTCCCCTCTTCTCTCATCTCTCCTCCCCTCTTCTCTCCTCTCATCTCTCCCCTCTCCTCTCATCTCTCCTCCCCTCTTCTCTCCTCCCCTCTCCTCTCTCCTCTCATCTCTCCTCCCCTCTTCTCTCCTCTCATCTCTCTCCCCTCTCCTCTCATCTCTCCTCCCCTCTTCTCTCCTCCCCTCTCCTCTCTCCTCCCTCTTCTCTCCTCTCATCTCTCCCCTCTCATCTCTCCTCCCCTCTTCTCTCCTCCCCTCTCCTCTCTCCTCTCATCTCTCCTCCCCTCTTCTCTTCCTCTCATCTCTCCCCTCTCCTCTCATCTCTCCTCCCCTCTTCTCTTCTCTCCTCTCATCTCTCCCCTCTCCTCCCCTCTTCTCTCCTCCCCTCTTCTCTCCTCTCATCTCTCCCCTCTCCTCTCATCTCTCCCCTCTCCTCTCATCTCTCCTCCCCTCTTCTCTCCCCTCTCCTCTCATCTCTCCTCCCCTCTTCTCTCCTCCCCTCTCCTCTCTCCTCTCATCTCTCCTCCCTCATCTCTCCTCCCCTCTCCTCTCTCCTCTCCTCTCTCCTCCCCTCTTCTCTCCTCTCATCTCTCCCCTCTCCTCTCATCTCTCCTCCCCTCTTCTCTCCTCCCCTCTCCTCTCTCCTCTCATCTCTCCTCCCCTCTTCTCTCCTCTCATCTCTCCCCTCTCCTCTCATCTCTCCTCCCCTCTTCTCTCCTCTCATCTCTCCCTCTCCTCCCCTCTTCTCTCCTCCCCTCTTCTCTTCCTCTCATCTCTCCCCTCTCCTCTCATCTCTCCTCCCCTCTTCTCTCCTCCCCTCTCCTCTCTCCTCTCATCTCTCCTCCCCTCATCTCTCCTCTCCTCTCTCCTCCCCTCTTCTCTCCTCTCATCTCTCCTCCCCTCTTCTCTCCTCCCCTCTCCTCTCTCCTCTCATCTCTCCTCCTCTCTTCTCTCCTCTCATCTCTCTTCCTCTCCTCTCTCCCTTCTCTCGTCTGGTCCTGACCTCATCTCCCTCTCTCCCCCAGGCACAGGGACGAGCGGCGTCTGAACACCCTGGAGTGTGTGCGGCGTGTGTACCGCTCGGACGGTGTGCGGGGGTTCTACCGGGGCATGTCTGCGTCGTACGCCGGCATCTCGGAGACGGTGGTGCACTTTGTGATCTACGAGGGGATCAAGCGGCGCCTGCAGGAGCGCCGGGTGCAGGGCGGGGCGCTGGACGACGAGGATGAGGCAGTGAAGGACGCCTCTGACTTCCTGGGGATGATGCTGGCCGCTGCCACATCCAAGACCTGTGCCACCTCCATCGCCTACCCCCACGGTACGCGCACACACAATACATACACACTGGTGTCTACACGCTCTCACATACACACACACACACACACTCTCTCAGACAGACACACACACAGGCATACACACTTCTGGTTCTAACCAGTTGTACCTGGTGCCTGCAGAGGTGATCCGGACCCGTCTGCGTGAAGAAGGCAGCCGGTACCAGCTCGTTCTTCCAGACGCTGATGGCTGTACCCAGGGAGGAGGGCTACCGGGCCCTGTACCGGGGCCTTACTACACACCTGGTCCGCCAGATCCCCAACACCGCCATCATGATGGCCACCTATGAACTGGTCGTCTACTTACTCCACCACTAGACACACACTTCCTGTCTGGAGAGGAAGCAGGAAGTGGCTAAATGACTTCCCGAGCAGGGGGACATCCAAGATTGAGACCAAAGGAAAGTGTAGAGGACCATGATGAGGAGTAACCCAGACATACCTCCTACCCCCCCCCCCCCCCCCCCCCCCCCGCCCCAACCTGATCTGCCTGCTAAGGACCCCTACTGGGGGCTACAGCCTGGAGAGAAGGTTCTAAAGAACCATCCAACTGGAACAGAAAACAGCAGTGGCCTTAAATTACTTGTTGGTTCCTCTCTGTCTGTGGAGGGGATAGATGGAGAAGAAGAGATATGGAGGGTATTTTTGTCTCTCTTCATCTCTCTAGGAGATGGATGGGAGACAGTGAGAGACAGAGAGAGCAGTGTGCCTCCCCTCCACTAGGGGGCAGCATCATATCAGACAGGCGTGGCTACTATAGCCTCATTTAGGACAATGGCAGAAGGACGTATTAGATGATGATGGTTGTTATGGAGACAGTCTCTCTGTCTGCCTGTCTTTCATTTCAGTGTTTTTGGAAAGTTCTGGTTTGTGTTGTCTGACATCTGGTGGTGAGGGTGGAGTACTGCACGGTGACTGTGGTTTTTATGGCAACCGTTGCTCGTTGTGAAACCAACACTACAACTACTTGAAGGTGACCTGTTGAAGCCACGGAGCCTGTCTCCACAGTGTGTGTGCGTGAGTGTGTGTGTGTGTGTGTGTGTGTGAGTGTGTGTGTGTGCGTGCTCCACAGTGTTCCTCTAACCACTAACCCTCTAGAGATTCTCTCACGTCCTCCTGTCCCAGGGGCTTCCTGTGTGGCTGTCTTGGGCTTGTGCTTAGCATATATATATTGTTCTGTGGACATTTTTATTCTTGTATATTAACGAGTATTACTGTAAATGCAAAACGATATTTTGCTCAAATGCAGATATTGTACAGTTCAAAGAGTTCTAATTGTGTTTAAGAAATCCAGTTGTGTATAAAACTTGTGTATATAAGTTTCATTTAATATTGAGTGTGTAAACTTTAGGATATGTATTATCATACTATGTATTACTACAACATTTGTATGACTGTTTCAGTTCAATATGTTTTGAAACTCTGTCACCAGGGTGTCTTGTTTGTGATGTTATGTTTTGGATTTTTTTCATTTGACATCAGTGTTGGTTGTGGTGCTTTAAAAAAAAGACTTCAATCAAAAAACATTTAAATCCTTTCACGTTTGTATGTCATTGACATCTAAGAAGTTTAGTTGATTTTACTGTCTACATCCGGTGTCCTACAATCTCATTCTGTCACATTATTTTAACCATATCTTGTCATCCAATTTTGTCAGATTGACCAAATTAGCCCAATACTCGTTTTGCTACAGTTGGAAAATCTGACATGATGGACAACCAGACAGAACACCGATTCCCGGCTATGTTCTGAGTGAGCGGAATCCGAGGCCGTTGGTCGCTCTGACCTGGTCCATCAACACTAAACCGCGGGACCCGCGACCCACCCCTCGCGGTATTGGCCTACTAGTCCTCAGCATTTCAGATACCGTCGCTGGATAACGCTAGTTAATCCATCTCAATTTGCTCACTTGCCACAGTCCTGTGAAATAGGACGCCCCATAGCTCTAATGAAAATAAACGGCTGGCTACATGCAGCTCTGCTGTGGTTAGCTGGTAACATGTGCTCTAGCTAGCTAGCTAGCTGTACTGTTGTTAGCTAGCTTGCCGTAGCGACAGAAGGCTACAATTTCTTCAACACGCCACAGAGCTGGGACTGGGAGTTGAGAAGCTTCGTTCCCGGCCGCTGCAGATGTGCATATCCAACATCCCCAGACCTAACTTGGCCGTTTCAGGTTGCTGCCTGACTTCACAGGCGGGAAACCTGAAACGGCAGCGGTTAACATTTCCTGTCCGGTATACCGTAAACGATCTCCGATCGTTCTGGAATTCAAAACTGCTTGGATTAGAAAAGACTCGGAAGTTTCCCGGTGTCGTGTTTAACATGTATATCGACCCCACTTTGTAGTTCGCTGGACTGGGAGAAAATCCACACTGCCAAAAACGGAATGTTTACAGACCCTGGACAACTGATGAACACTGATGTAGTCTAATTAATTGCATTTGGGGCTTTAACATGTGATAGATCTACAATTGTACAACTTGAACAATAGACACAAGTATATCCGTGATTTGGAGGAACACATGAGCCTTTAAGTCTAAAATAAACCTATTTGTTTCTGGTCTGTTTACATTACATTTAGTCATTTAGCAGACGCTCTTATCCAGAGCGACTTACAGTAAGTACAGGGACATTCCCCCCGAGGCAAGTAGGGCGAAGTGCCTTGCCCAAGGACACAACGTCATTTGCACTGCCATTTTTGTCATTCTTTGTATTTTGTACAAAAGTCAATAAAACTTTTAACACGTAACATGAATGTGAATGTTTGGTGGTATTCTAACCATATTCTGGCTGTTTTAGCACAGTGTTTGAATCCCGCCAACTCATTTGTACATGGCAGTAAATAAAATACATTTTATGAATATAGGGCACGAGGACAGGCTGACTTGGACGGTTTGGACCGATTCCACCAGTAGATGTCGGCAGAGTCGCTCCCACGAGCCGACAGAAATGTTCTCGAGTGAGGGGCAAGGTTTTCCAATGATTCATATTTTCTTCTAGTCGACACCGCTAATCAAAACTACCAGAGATAACGATTTCAATAGCCTAGCGTGTTCTCTATGATCAACAGAAATCTATAAACTCAGTTTGTCAACAAATACCACCTCCAAAGTGAGAGGATCTGGTAAGATTTGAATATTAAAAGTAATAATTTAATCACCATTAAGATATTTGTCACAATTCACGCAGTTCGCCTCTCACTGCGGTAACCTCGTGTTATTTAATTTACCTTACCTGTCTCATTTCACACTGTTTGGCGTGTGGATGAACAGGACCGGCACTAGGACGTGAGTAGGACCTCGATAAAGGTTTTGGGGAGGCATGATCGCTGAATGTCGCTCCATTTGCATTTCTATTAGTCGTGGGCGCCTGGGCGGGGTTTGTGGTCTCATGCACCGTTTGTAGTCAGCTCGATTAAGTCTACGCTGTTGACGCTGAAGCTGTGAAACAAAACGAATGTACCCAGTCTCTACTTCTTTCTCACAGTTGACTCCGCCAATCAGCGCGCGCCCTGCTGAGCTCACGAGCTGGCTGGCTACATCGCCTCAGCTGCGCGAGCTGATCTAAAGTAACAAAGAACTGAACGTGCTCTCGAGGACTGTTACGTTGTTACCGATTACCGGAGCCTCTGGTGAGCATACGGATGATTACCGGGGAAGGGTCCGCCAGTTTCGGTTGGGAGAGACATTTCCTGGACGTTTGACAGTCTCGCCAAGTCCACGTCTCCGCGGTGAGAGGTAATGTTTACAGTACGCTACAGTAACGGCAGCCGAGGTGAAAAGAACCCGTCTGTTCTCAACCGTCATCTCAAACATGAAACGGCGAAATTCTCGTTGTTTTTCCGTTAACTTGATACCTGTTGGAGCTCCACTAGCTAACAGCCTCGGGTCAGCCGTGTAGGACCGGACTACAAAGTTTATTTCTCTGGATTTTTAGCCAATTGTTATAATATTCATGTTCAGGTTAAGAAGGGAATCCACTTTAGCAACCATACTGCTCCTTCGTGTGTTCTATTCTAACGCCTTTTCTAACGAACAAACCGCCGGAGAGCTGGTCAGTCAGTCGTCACGTTTTACATTTGATGAAGTTTGATAAAACTGTGTGTGTGTGTGAGGGAAGAGTTATTTACAGTAAATAAGTAAGTACACACAGTACATGAAGTCTGTGTGTGTCCACAGTCAGTATACAGTAGGGTGGTGTGTGTGTTGTACAGTATAAGGTGGTGTGTGTGTTGTACAGTATAAGGTGGTGTGTGTGGTACAGTATAGGGTGATGTGTGTGGGTGTGTGGTACAGTATAGGGTGATGTGTGTGTGTGTGTGGTACAGTATAGGGTGATGTGTGTGTATGGTATAGTATTGGGTGGTGTGTGTGTGTGTGGTACAATATAGGGTGATGTGTGTGTATGGTATAGTATTGGGTGGTGTGTGTGTTGAGTAGAGGAGAGGTGGATTGAGAGGAGGGGGGGATGGAGAGCAGAGGAGGGGGATGGAGAGGAGGGGAAGGGAGGGGGAAAGGAGGAGAGGAGGGGAAGGGAGGGGAGAGGAGGAGAGGAGGGCGATGGAGAGGAGGGCAAGGGAGGAGGAGGGGAGGGGGAAAGGAGGAGGGGAGGGGGAAAGGAGGAGAGGAGGGGAAGGGAGGGGGAGAGGAGGGCGATGGAGAGGAGGGCAAGGGAGGAGGAGGGGAGGGGGAAAGGAGGAGAGGAGGGGAAGGGAGGGGGAGAGGAGGGCTGATGGAGAGGAGGGCAAGGGAGGAGGAGGGGAGGGGGAAAGGAGGAGAGGAGGGCGATGGAGAGGAGGGGAAGGGAGGGGAGGGGGAGAGGAGGAGAGGAGGGGGATGGAGAGCAGAGGGGAGGGGAGGAGGGGGATGGAGAGGAGGAGAGGAGGGGGATGGAGAGGAGAGGAGGAGGAGGGGGGGGGAGGAGGGGAAGTCCTGGTTTGGGGTAGACGGTGGTACAGCTGGCTGTCATTGTTCATAGAGGAAGAGAGCAGCTGGGTTCTGTGTGTGTGTGTGTGTGTGGGGAGGGGGGGGGAGATATTTGGGAGTCCTTTGGGAGGTCCAGGTGTCACATATAGCTCCCCTTAATTTGGGTAACTAACAATTCCAGTAAAGGGGGTATGGAGTTGCGTGTGTGTGGTGTTGTGGTGTGTGTGGTTGTGTGTGTGTGTGTGTGTGTGTGTGTTGTGTGTGTGTGTGTGTGTGTGTGTGTGTGTGTGTGTGTGTGTGTGTGTGTGTGTGTGTGTGTGTGTGTGTGTGTGTGTGTGTGTGTGTGTGTGTGTGTGGGTGTGTGTGATGGACAGTCCAGGCCCAGAGGGGAGGCAGAGTGTGATGGAAGAAGCAATGAGAGGAGGGATGGATCGTAATGGTGACAGGGGGTCATTTATTCTGTCTGCTGACGCTCCCCACAATCTCTCTTTTTCTGTGTCTCTCTCTCTCGCTTTCGGTCTCTCTTTCTTTTCGGTCTCTCTCTCTCTGTCCTTTCTCTCCTGTTAAAACACATAGATGACCTTTAAAGAGGACTAGGTGGGGAGGTAGGATCTGGACCAGGTGGGGAGGTAGGGTCCTGGACCAGGTTGGGGAGGTAGGGTCTGGACCAGGTTGGGAGGTAGGGTCTGGACCAGGTGGGGAGGTAGGGGGAGGTAGGCTCTGGACCAGGTGGGGAGGTAGGGTCTGGACCAGGTGGGGAGGTAGGGGAGGTAGGGTCTGGACCAGGTGGGAGGTAGGGTCCTGGACCAGGTGGGGAAGGTAGGGTCTGGACCAGGTGGGAGGTAGGGGGAGTAGGCTCTGGACCAGGTGGGGAGGTAGGGTCCTGGACCAGGTGGGGAGGTAGGGGGAGGTAGGGTCTGGACCAGGTTGGGAGGGGATGGTAGGGGGAGGTAGGGTCTGGACCAGGTGGGGAGGTAGGGTCTGGACCAGGTGAATAATTAGGCTGAATTTGAGCTAAGCCCCTGAATTAGTCAGAGATTTAGGAGGGGTCAGGGAAACTGGAGAAGACACACACACACACCTCTCTCTCTCTTTCACTCACACACTCTCTGTCTCTTTCACTCACACACACACACTCAGAGACAGAACAGGGTGAGATTGAGCCACTGGCCCAGATCTCTCTAATCCCAGTGGGATTACCCTGCTAATTCCCTTCACACACAACCACATACACTCACTCACATCAGAGGTCTTCCTTCACCAATGAAGAATGATTTCAGACAACTGGACTCCTCTCCTTTCTCCTAGTTTTGTATCTTGTGGTTGTCATGACAACTCAATCCCTCTGTCCTCTCCGTCTGTTACAGGCTCATACCTGTCTGACCCCTGACCCTAACCTGGGTGGAGATGAGGTTGTTATAGCAGGTAGCAGGTAACGGCCTCCCATCACCATGTTTGTGAGAGTGTGTGTGCGTGTGTGTTTGTGTGAGTGTCGAGAGTGTGTATGTGTGTAAGAGTGTATGTGTTTGTGAATGTGTGAGAGTGTGTATGTGTTTGAGAGAGAGTGTGTGTGTGTATGTGTGTGAAAGAGTGTGTGTATGTGTGTGAAAGAGTGTGTGTGAGAGAACGTGTGTGTGTGTGGGGAAAGTTCTAAGGTAGGAGGGAGTGGGCGTGTCTGTCAGCTGCTCATCCTGGTTGCCGTTGGTAACCCTGCTTGATGAGATCAGAGGATCAGCTTTCTACGTTAGAGACTTTCTCCCTATCTCCCTCTATGTCCCTTTACCTCTCTCTCCCTCTCTCTTGTTCACCCCCCCCCCCTTCTCCCTCTCTCTCTGGTCTGGTCTAGACTAGTCTAGTCTGGTTCTTAAACCGGGCAGTTTTCTCTGCTAGGTAGACATGGGGCTGTTTAGACGAACAGACAGTGTATAGTCTGCACTGTAACACACACACACCCTTTTAAGGACTTATCCTTCAGTGAGACTTTGTTTAGACTGCAGCATCCCTGGTCTTCATCAGGCGCCTGAGGAAGTGGAAATGAGTGAGTAAAATGTTACATCCATTTCAAATCCAGCCCCTAAGAAACCATCAGCCCAAGACCTCCACCCTCGTGAGAGTAGAAAGATAGATGCAGAGAGGGAGGGATGGAGAGAGGGAGGGATGGAGAGAGGGAGGGCTGGAGAGAGGGAGGGATGGAGAGAGGGGGATGGATGGTCAGAGAGAGGGTGAGAGTAGAAAGATAGATGCAGAGAGGGAGGGATGGAGAGAGGGAGGGATGGAGAGAGGGAGGGATGGAGAGAGGGAGGGATGGATGGTCAGAGAGAGGGTGAGAGTAGAAAGATAGATGCAGAGAGGGAGGGATGGAGAGAGGGAGGGATGGATGGTCAGAGGGAGGTGAGAGTAGAAAGATAGATGCAGAGAGGGAGGGATGGAGAGAGGGAGGGATGGATGGTCAGAGAGAGGGTGAGAGTAGAACGATGGATGAAGAAGAGAGAGAGGGGGGGGGAGAGAGAGAGAGAGAGAGGGAGGGATGGAGAGGGGGAGAGAAAGAGGGAGGGATGGAGAGGGGAAGAGAGTAAACAGCAGATGGTGACTCTATATTGCCGCCCATAGGAGAGGTTTCCATGCAACGGTTACCGTGACAACAAAGGTCAGAGGTCTATGCCCCTGTGACGCCATTCCATAATATTCAGCTCCGCCCACATGTGCTAGTGGGCGGAGCCTGGGATGTAGTGGAGCCATCTGGAGGTCTGGACACACACACAGACACACTCATTCACTCACATATTCACTCACACGTACACTCGCATACACACACTGTATACATGCACACACACACACCAATATTGACTCTAGCCAAAATTGTGACAAGTGATGTCACTTTACCAGAACCTTCCATTCAATAGCGGTGCAATCCCACCTGCCTGCCTGTGTGTGTGTTTTTGTGTGTGTGTGACCCTACAGTACCACTCATTCCCTGCCAGCTCCCATGACCTCATTCCTCAGAGGAAGGAGGGAGAGAGGGAGAGAGGTAGAGAGAGATAGAGGGAAGGAGAGAGAGGGAGGGGGAGAGAGAGAGAGGTAGGGGGGGAGAGAGAGGGAAGGAGAGAGAGGAAGAGGGAAGGAGAGAAAGGGAGGGGAGAGAGAGAGGGAAGGAGAGAGAGGGAGGGGGAGAGAGAGGGAAGAGTGTGGGTCATCCGTCTAGCCGTCTGGTCCCCGTTTCCTCTCCAGCATCATGTCATCCTGTGTGTGTGTGTGTGTGTGTACCTGTGGTTGTGTGTGAGAAAGGAACTGCCTGCTAGTGTTACTATATTTTTAGCTTGCTGCTTTCTACATAATCTTCTGTCTGCCTGCCTGCTCACTCTCACACACACACACACTCACACACACACTCATTCACACACACACTCCTTTCAATATGAAAGATGACATAACAACGAGCAGCAGTGTTTCTAAGGAAGTTGGTGTCGGCCATGTTTGAAGTCCTTAAACTGCAGCTGTAGTTTTTACACACTCAGCTTTTTACTGTATGCTAAATATTTTGTTGTTTATTCAGACTTGGTCATCAGAAGAGCTTGTTAACTTTGCATTATGCTAACAAGATGCTGTCACTTCCTGTCTCCTCTCCTCTCTCTTTCCCTGTCTCCTCTCTCCTCTCCTCTCTCTTTCCCTGTCTCCTCTCCTCTCTCTTTCCCTGTCTCTCTCTCTTCAGGACTGTCTGGCATGAGACGGAGACTACATCCTGCGTCGGCTCGCCTCACTTCCTGTTGCACAGGAAGTCTCTCTCCAAACCCACATTGATGAGGTAGCATAGGCTGTAGAAGAGCACCACCCCACACCAACCCCCTCCCCCCTCCCCCCCTTTCCCCCTCCCCCCCTTTCCCCCTCTCCCCCCCCCCCCCCCCCCCCAGCATGGGTCAGAAGGTCTCTGGGGGGCTGAAGCCGGTGGAGGGTCGAGGCGAGGCCTGCCCCCCCCTCCTACCGCCCCTCCGCTCAACGCCACCGTCCCCCTACTCTGATTGGCCCAGACTCCTCACGCCCCGCCCGCCTCGACCTTCTATTGGACATGCCCCCGGCGGGGCCCGAGGTGCAGCTGCGCCACGCCTGGAACCCGGACGACCGCTCGCTCAACGTGTTCCTGAAGGAGGACGACCCGCTCACGCTGCACCGCCACCCGGTGGCCCAGAGCACCGACGCCATCCGTGGCCGCGTGGGCTTCACCCGCGGCCTGCACGTCTGGAGGGTCACCTGGCCCGCACGCCAGCGCGGCACACACGCCGTGGTGGGCGTGGCCACGGCCGAGGCGCCGCTGCACTCGGTGGGGTACACGGCCCTGGTGGGCAGCAACATGGAGTCGTGGGGGTGGGACCTGGGCAGGAGGAGCTATGCCACGACAGCAAGAACCGTCCGCTGGGCTCACTGGCGTTGTACCCGCGCCCCCCTGGAGGGCGAGGAGGGCTGGCCGCTGCCGGACGCGCTGCTGGTGGCGCTGGACATGGACGAGGGCACTCTCAGCTTTCTGGCCGACGGACACTTCCTGGGCGTGGCCTTCAGTGGGCTGCGGGGCAGGAAGCTGTACCCGGTGGTGAGCGCTGTGTGGGGGTCACTGCGAGATCTCCATGTGCTACATCAACGGGCTGGACCGTGAGTCTCTCTCTCTCCTTGACTCTTCTGAGTCTCTCTCCTTGACTCTTCCTAATTCTTTCCTTGATTCCTGATTCTTTCCTTGACTCTCCCTGAGTCTCTCTCTCTCTGACTCTCCCTGAGTCTCTCTCCTTGACTCTCTCTGAGTCTCTCTCTCTGACTCTCCCTGAGTCTCTCTCTCTCTGACTCTCCCTTAGTCTCTCTCTCTGACTCTCCCTGAGTCTCTCTCTCTCTGACTTTCCCTGAGTTTCTCTTTCTCTGACTCTCCCTGAGTCTCTCTCTCTCTGACTCTCCCTGAGTCTCTCTCTCTGTCTCTCTCTCTCTCTCTCTCGCTGACTTTCCCTGAGTCTCTCTCTCTGACTCTCCCTGAGTCTCTCTCTCCTTGACTCTCACTGAGTCTCTCTCTCTCTGACTTTCCCTGAGTCTCTCTCTCTCTGACTCTCCTTGAGTCTATCTCTCTGACTCTCCCTGAGTCTCTCTCTCTGACTCTCCCTGAGTCTCTCTCTCTCTGACTGTCCTTAAGTCTCTCTTTCTCTGACTCTCCCCGAGTCTCTCTCTCTCTAACCCTCCACACTCCCTAACCCTCCGTCTGTCTCAGTCATGAGCTGGTTGAATCATTTCTGTTTTCCCATCAAAATGAGTGTGCATGTGTGTGTGTGTCGGGGTATATATGACTGTTATATTCTGCTAGCTGTAAGTAGCTGTAAGACAAACTGTCTGCTCCAGCCTGCCTCTCCCTCTCCTCCTCTTCCTTCCCCTCCTCCTCTTCCTCCCCCCCCTCCTCTTCCTCCTCCTCTTCCTCCCCCTCCTCCTCCCCCCTCCTCCTCTTCCTCCCCCTCTTCCTCCTCTTCCTCCCCCTCTTCCTCCTCCTCTTCCTCCCCCTCCTCCTCCCCCCTCTTCCTCCTCCTCTTCCTCCTCCTCTTCCTCTTCCTCCCCCCCTCCTCCTCCTCCTCTTCCCCCCCCCCTCCTCTTCCTCCCCCTCCTCTACCCCCTCTTCCTCACCCCCTTCTCTTCCTCCTCCTCTTCCTCCTCTTCCTCCCCTCTTCCTCCTCCTCCCTCTCCTCCTCCCCCTCCTCCTCTTCCTCCCCCTCCTCTCCATTTTGCAGGGGTTTGGAGAGGGAGAGGAGAGAGAGAGAGGGAGGGAGAGAGAGACTGGCCTAGCTGGAAGACTTGTCACATATTAACCACAATGCTGTGGTTAATATGTGACCATATTAATATGTGGTTAATATGTGACCTCTCTGTCTGTCTCTGATTGGTTCATCATGTCTAACCCAGTAAAAGCTGAGAAGCGAACAGTAGAGTTGTGTTTTCACACCAAAGCAGCCCTAACCCTGATCTGATGACATCACACACTAACCTCTGCCCTCCTCCTGCCCCCAGCGGAGCCCTCCCCCTGGCGGAGCTGTGCAGGAGAGCAGCGCGCCTGGCTCTGGGGAGAGACCGTCTGCACACCATCCCCTCCCTCCCCCTGCCTCCTGCACTCAGGGACTACCTGCAGTACCAGTAACCTCCCCTCCACCTCCCCTCTTGTCTCCTCCTCACCTCCCCTCTCCTTTCCTCCCCCCACCCAAGCCCCTCAAGGACTACCTCCTGACCCAGGCCCCTCTCCTCCCTCACTCCCTTTCCTCATGGATGATTGACAGTCCCAGCGTCCCAGGCTGGGTGAGAACACTAGCTCCCCTGCTGGCTGGACTCAGAACTGCAACCAGAGAAGCACACTCATACCCTGGAGGCCTTTCACCATGGTAACCACATCACCTGTCACCATGGTAACCATACCAGCTTCCCGGGGGCCCCGTCACAGCAGACAGAACCATGGAGTGGGCTGTCTACTGGTCTAGTCCTGGTCTAGTCCTGGTCTAGTCCTGGTCTAGTCCTGGTCTAGTCCTGGTCTAGTCCTGGTCTAGTCCTGGTCTAGTCCTGGTCTAGTCCTGGTCTAGTCCTGGTCTAGTCCTGGTCTAGTCCTGGTCTAGTCCTGGTCTATTTGTACCACATAGACAGCAGCTTACTGATGTGGTCAGGACCCTCATATGATGGTAACACTGGAGACCCACACACACTAACGTAGTACACACACACACACACACACACACACTAACAGTACACACACACACTAACATAGTATGCAACACACATGCACACACACCAATGTAGTACATAAACACACACACATCAACTTAGTCTGCACGCACACACACACTCCAACATAGTATGCAAACACACACACATCAATCCTTATTTTTCCTTAAAATAGCTTGAGTCACTTTT
Organism: Thaleichthys pacificus; assembly: GCA_023658055.1. Taxonomy (NCBI): domain Eukaryota; kingdom Metazoa; phylum Chordata; class Actinopteri; order Osmeriformes; family Osmeridae; genus Thaleichthys; species Thaleichthys pacificus. The sequence continues at coordinate 280,411 of CM042854.1, forward strand.
TTGAATCAGAATTTGTACTTTCTCTGTTAATGTAAGTTTGTCCTGAGGGTGATGATGAGACTGAGGTAGTTTATCATGATGAGCTCAGGACATCCACCCTTCAGAGGAGGAGATGATGAGCTCAGGACATCCACCCTTCAGAGGAGGAGATGATGAGCTCAGGACATCCACCCTTCAGAGGAGGTGATGATGAGCTCAGGACATCCACCCTTCAGAGGAGGTGATGATGAGCTCAGGACATCCACCCTTCAGAGGAGGTGATGATGAGCTCAGGACATCCACCCTTCAGAGGAGGAGATGATGAGGATGATGATGACTGTGATGATGTAAGACAGGATGCTGCTTTTATTATTATTATTACTATCATTATTATTGATGTTATTATTATTGTTATTATTATTCTAGTTGTTGGTGGTGCTGGTGTGTCCAGCCCAGACAGACACAGAATGTAGCGGATCAATAAAACCCAGAGAGTGAAGCTCCTCTGTGGCCTCGATGTCTTCCTGAGGGTGTGTCTGTTCCTGAGGGTGTGTGTGTGTTCCTGTCTGTGTGTGTGTGTTCCTGAGGGTATGTGTGTTCTTGAGGGTGTGTGTGTGTTCCTGAGGGTGTGTTCCTGAGGGTGTGTGTGTGTGTTTCTGAGGGTGTGTGTGTTCCTGAGGGTGTGTTCCTGAGGGTGTGTTCCTGAGGGTGTGTTCCTGAGGGTGTGTGTGTGTGTTTCTGAGGGTGTGTGTGTGTGTTCCTGAGGGTGTGTTCCTGAGGGTGTGTGTGTGTGTGTTCCTGAGGGTGGGTGTGTGTGTGTTTCTGAGGGTGTGTGTGTGTGTTCCTGAGGGTGTGTTCCTGAGGGTGTGTGTGTGTTTCTGAGGGTGTGTTCCTGAGGGTGTGTGTGTGTTTCTGAGGGTGTGTTCCTGAGGGTGTGTGTGTGTGTTTCTGAGGGTGGATGTGTTCCTGAGGGTAGACCCTAACCTTAACGCAGACTGCAGTCAGGGCTACATGACGGCACCCTAACGCAGACTGCAGTCAGGGCTACATGACGGCACCCTAACCTTAACGCAGACTGCAGTCAGGGCTACATGACGGCACCATCTCAACCCGGCCGAGTCCGCTCAAACACACATTTACCAACCCTGATATATGCACATGCCAACCGGATGGACTGTGCAGCCAATCAGAGAGGAGCTCACAGCAGCTGTGTAATAATTACCCAGAAGACACCTTGGCACAGGCGAGGAGGCGGGTTGCCAGGGGAGACAAGGGGAGCGTAACCGAGGAAGATAAAGAAGAGCTGCAGTCTGCTGACAGAAGTGCTGTTACTGCTGATGTGTGTTTGTGTGTGTGGTAAGTCCTGTACTGCTATGCACTGTGTGTGTGTATGTCTGAGGGTGTGCGTCCAAGAGTGTGTGTATGAGAGTGTGTCTGAGTGTGTGGATGTGTGTGTCTGAGAGTGTGGGTGTGTGTGTCTGAGAGTGTGTGGGTGTGTGTGTCTGAGAGTGTGTGGGTGTGTGTGTCTGAGAGTGTGGGTGTGTGTGTCTGAGAGTGTGTATGAGAGTGTGTCTGAGAGTGTGTGGGTGTGTGTGTCTGAGAGTGTGTGGGTGTGTGTGTCTGAGAGTGTGTGTATGAGAGCGTGTCTGAGAGTGTGTGGGTGTGTGTGTCTGAGAGTGTGTGGGTGTGTGTGTCTGAGAGTGTGTGGGTGTGTGTGTCTGAGAGTGTGTGTATGAGAGTGTGTCTGAGAGTGTGTGGGTGTGTGTGTCTGAGAGTGTGTGGGTGTGTGTGTCTGAGAGTGTGTGGGTGTGTGTGTCTGAGAGTGTGTGGGTGTGTGTGTCTGAGAGTGTGTGTGTAGGAACAGACTCGAGGCATGTTACAGGGAGAGTGAGGAGAGGGTGGGTGATATAAGTATCAGGTCTATAAACAGAGGTGTTGAGAGGGGGGTGGAGTGATGATGCAGCTGGAGAGGGATGTAGCAGAGCTGCCAGCAGTATCTAACTCCACCACAGCTAAAGGCTGCCCTCTACTGGCAGGAAGACCAACAACAAATACACTTGAAACCTGCTAGTCAGTATTATATCATGATATAGTAATCATTTTAGAGGATTAGTTCAATTATACTGTTGGTAAGCATAACTCATAGCTTAATAAGTAAACATATTGTGCTGTCTTTATTGGAACGACAGACACATACAGCAGCTTGGAGAATACAGTTGTAAAACAAGTCTTTATTGGTCAGAATACAGACAGTTGTAAAACAAGTCTTTATTGGTCAGAATACAGACAGTTGCAATGACCAAGCCTTTACAAATCAAAGAAAAGAAAAACTGATATAAAATCCAGTTTTTCAGGGTTTAAATTCAAGAGTCTCTACATGTAACATGTAAACAAGTATGTGAGTTGTATGTAACATGTATAAGTGAAGCATTTTCTTTTAACCGTTGGGCCTTCTCAGACCCCCCACATTGCGAAGGTTAAAATAAAATAATTTTTTATTTGTTTTTGTATTGGGTAAAATTAGGTAAACACAACGATGGTTCGTTATGAACCTTTGGGTCATGTGCCCCGAAGGCAGCACAAGGGTTAGGCACAGCATTTCCGTTAACGTGTTATGTCCCAACACGGTCCAGTAGATGTCGCCATGGCGCCGTTCTTCAGTACAGAACTGTTGAACTGACGTTCCGCAGAACCGGGGACCCCTGACGCTGTGACACCGACGCCGGGCATGGACCCCTTATGCAAACTGTCCAGTGTTCCAGAACGGTAAACTTAGCTTTAAACATTGTTTCTGCTCGGCAGTCATGGTTGAGCTAGATAGTCTAAAAATAACACGGCATGTCAGTTTAATTTAGTGTCTGCTGTCGTCGAACAGTAATAATGTTAATCGATCCTTGTAGCTAAATCCTTAGGTTGCTAGCTAGCTAGACTGTCATCTATGTCAAATCATTTGTCCCTAAATCCACACCTGTTAAGCAGGCTAAAGTTACGTCACTTCTCCACACTACATGTATGTCAGCGCATGTCTGACTGTCAACCTATATCGAGCAAAACTAGCGAGCTGTCTAACGTCACACTAATACTATAGCTAGTTTACTAACGCATCAATGCATCTATAGCGCCTATAGGTTTACGACATTTCCGATGATACAGATAAACTATGCAACTTTTGTTTCATCACAGTTGTTACTGAAGTAGCCCTCTACTTTCAAGTTCAAGTTAAATTATTTTATTGTCAGATGCACAGAACAACACAAGGTCAGACTGGGCACTGAAATTCTTAGGACAGGACAACGCAAAGCAACCTGGCATAACATGACATATAAGTACTCAGAACATAAATTACACCTATGATAAGCTAACATATAATATAATAAACCTCCTAAATATACAAAATAATATACAGTACGTAAGTATACTAAACCTGTAATACACATAATAACCTATACTAACCTTATAACACACTAACCTAGAGACAAGTAGGGTACAATTAGTGCAATATTTCTGAAGTGCAACCAGTAGCTGAAGAGACGGTGTGTAAAGTGACTAGGATGGGTAACCCTAGGATGAGTGTTGACAGTGTATCACTGTCCATATCAATGTCCATTTAGAAGCCTGATGGCCTTTGGAAAGAATCTAGTGCGAATGCTACGGTAACGTTGATGGCAACGTTGGCAACCTGTTGATGTCAAATCACCTGTTGATGTCAAATCACCTGTTGATGTCAAATCACCTGTTGATGTCAAATCACCTGTTGATGTCAAATCACCTGTTGTAGTGACCACTGTTATCTCCCCTTTCTTCTCCTCCCTCCCTCTCTCCTCTCCTCTCTCCCCTCCCTCCCCCCAGTGTTGTGTGAGGCCCCTCTCAGGGTGAGGAGGAAGACAAGATGGCTGCCATGCGGGTGCCCCTGGTGCTACTTGCGTGTGGCTCCTTCAACCCCATCACCTACCAGCACATGAGGCTGTTTGAGCTGGCCAGGGACCACCTGCACGGCACAGGTCACACACACCTGCACACACACACCTGCACACACACACCTGCACACACACCTGCTCACACACCTGCACACACACCTGCACACACACCTGCACACACACCTGCATAGGTCACACACCTACACAGACACCTGCACACACACCTGCACAGGTGACACACCTAGACACACACCTGCACAGTTCACACACACCTACAAACCTGCACAGGTCATACACACACACACACACAGTCCTGCACGTGTTCCTAAACATCCAGTCACAACAGAGTATTTATTACAGTTTGTTTTAGAACTATCAATCACTGCTGTATTTCCCTCCTATAGGCCAGTACAAGGTGGTGGGTGGGATCGTGTCCCCAGTAAGTGACGGCTATGGCAAGCAGGGCCTGGTATTGGCGAAGCACCGCATTGCCATGGCGAAGCTGGCACTGCAGAGCTCTGATTGGGTGTCTGTGGACGACTGGGAAAGCCAGCAGCCTGATTGGACGGAGACGGTGGTCACCTTGAGGTCAGCCCCTCCCAGAACCTACCCAGGTCTAGAACCGTCACTGTAGAACCAACCCAGTTCTAGAACCTTCACAACAGAATCTACCAAGTTCTAGAACCTTCCAGAGCTCTTGTACAACAGTGAAGTAAGATTAGTTGGGATTATGCCAGACTTCCCTGTGATGTCACTTAACACACACACACACATCACATCACATGTACACAAACACATATCACATTGTACAACACCCTTCCCTAACACCACACACACATACACATGACCCATATTTAAATCCTTGTGTGTGGGGGCAGTTTCTAAGCTGCGTTGTGCAACAAGGAGCTGAAAGATATGGAAGAGATGGGAGGAGGAGGGAGAGAGGAAGAGAAGGGAAGAGGAGGGAGGGAGGAAGAGGGATGGGAGAGAAGGGGGGGGGGTAGGGAGAGGGATGGGAGAGGGAGAGAAGGGGGGGGTAGGGAGAGGGAGAGAAGGGGGGGGGGTAGGCAGAGGGATGGATGTGAGAGGCTGTATGAAAGCAGAGGATGGAGGAAGGGGGACTCTAACCCTGTTCATACCATATGTGACCTCACATAACCAACATCTTAATACACGTTGGAACTTTAGTAAGCAGCTTTTCTCTAACAGTGGATCAGTTCATGACTCTCAGTGATACTCGTGTGTCTGTGTCGTATCAGGTACCACTATGGGAGGATTCTGAAGCAGTACCAACAGACATTGGAGGACAGAGACAGCATGTCCTCTCAACCCCCCAGTAAGACCAGATACCCTAACCCTACAAAGCCTAACCCTACAAAGCCTAACCCTACAAAGCCTAACCCTACAAAGCCTAACCCTACAAAGCCTAACCCTACAAAGCCTAACCCTACAAAGCCTAACCCTACAAAGCCTAACCCTACAAAGCCTAACCCTACAAAGCCTAACCCTAATCATCAAAAACTGCATTTATTTATTAAGGTAATCATTATTCAATGCAGTCACACTAAAACCTCAATCTAAATTATGTTTCTTTAATCCAATCTTAATTTAACCACTAAGAGCTCATTGAGATTTTAAATTACACCATTACAGACCACAGACAAACGTAACATAGTAAAATAAATCACAGTAGTTTAACAAGATCATAAAAATCATAATCACAGGTCATGGAATCAGCCTCAATACTGTCATCAATCTGGGTTTGTTTCTTCTTGAAAACCCTAAAGTTCCTCTATTTCCAGGCAGGCTCTCTGGTTACCTGATCCTGCTCAGGAGCTTGACCTTTAACCCCATGCTGCCTGTATTAGCGGCTGGCGCTATGGGATCAGCTGCTGTAGCGTGCTAGTGCTTTACCTACCTGATAATACGCTAGCTAGTGCACCGCTGCTAAAGAGTATTAGCATTAGCTGGAGGCATAACTCATCTCATGAATGCTCTCTCTCCTCTGGCTGGCTGACGACAACAACATCACGGTTATGTTGGCCGTGTACATTCACCTGAGGCTAGGCTATGTTAGCCCTCATATATCCATTTGAACCTACGCTAGGCTACGTTAGCCCTTGTACACACACTCATTAGCAGTCTAACGCCGGCCCCCTCCCCCTCCAGACCCTGCAGCCCCCCAGCTGAAGCTGCTGTGCGGCGCTGACTTCCTGGACTCGTTCAGCGTGCCGGGCCTGTGGCTGGAGGCCCACGTGGAGGAGCTGGCCGGACGCTTCGGCCTGGTGTGCGTGAGCCGGGGCGCCCTGCAGCCGGAGTGGGCCGTGCACCGGTCCGACACGCTGTCCCGACACCGGCAGAACATCTTCCTGGTCCGGGAGTGGATCCGGAACGAGATCAGCGCCACCGAGGTGCGGCGGGGCCTGCGGCGCGGGCAGAGCGTGCGCTACCTGGTCCCTGACAGCGTCCTGGAGTACGTCCAGCAGCACCACCTCTACACACACGACAGCGAGACGCTCAACCAGGGAACCCCGCTCAGACCACTCACCAAGCAGGCCTCTGACGCCTGAAGCAGACGGAGGAATAGACTGACAGATTTATAAACTGATGCCTTTATAGACTGACATACCGACAGATTGACAGACCGACAGATTTGTATATGGTATACAAATATGTATTGATAGATTTACAGATATACAGACTGATACTATACTAGACTGATGACAGAGGCAGACTTAAACAGTTGTGTCATCTGCACTTCATACTAGACCACTTCATACTAGACCACTTCATACTAGACCACTTCATACTGGACCACTTCATACTGGACCACTTCATACTGGACCACTTCATACTGCAGATTTAACTCCTTGGATGCCACATCTCCTTCATTAAAGAAATGAACATTTGTCCAAGCAGAGAGTATGTCAGGCCAGGGACTGGTTTACCAGTAAGATGATAAAGCCCTCAAGCACAACCAGCTAGAAAACATGAAGACATTAAGAGTGTGGAAGCACTATAACTGATGAACGAAGTAGTCAGTTGTCGCCATAAAATGTATTTTGGATGATCATAATAGAATATTATTAATAGGATAGTAGAATTATATGTTAATTTTGATGGATTTCCATAAAACAGTGCGTGAACTGGGCACTAACGCGTTCTGTGTTTGGAATCACTGAATGTGTCTTTTGTTATTGTCTGCTCACAAATTTGCTGCCTGGATACAGAGTTTCCCCGCTGTTCATTTCTCTCTCGCGCCGTTAAGGACCGGGTGACGGGACTGGCCGGGCGCGCTGAGCTCTTTATTAAGAATCTATTCAGTTCTGCCCGTTCCAGTCACACTGAATGACTCGGGTCATTCTCAGGGGATTCCGGTAATCCGGAGGGGTTCTCCTCTACGTGGGCCGGTTTCTCAACAAGCGCTTCCCTGCCGTTTTAAGGCGCCCTTCGTCTCGAGCGGCAGCTGTGCTTTTGACAGGGAGAGCCACGGTTTGCTGAAAACACAGCTCAGCGAATGAACTGTATTTTATGAGACGTGACTGGAGAATCCATGAGTTTTTTTGCGCTTCAGTCTCAAATTAAGCATTTTCGGGGTTCGAGTTATTATGCCTGTTAATGCAGACGTTCATTTTGTTTCTGGTCGCTTCCTACTCAACCCACAGGCCCTGGAACAAAAGGTCACATGGGAATATATAGCCTACTAATATTGCCTACTTTCCTAAATATGCTATCCCTTTTCATCCATATGAATATAAATCCGTCACATGAATAAGGAAATACTCTTACCCTAATCCAAAATGTACTTTACATACACTTTCAAACCTATAGCGCGCGGTCATTATGTGAGTGGGCCTTTACACGGAGCTCGAGGGGGATTGTGGCGCTCACGGGGGGGGGGGGGAGAAAGGGTGGTCTAAATCTGCGCGCTCAGAACAACATGAAAACGTAACGAGTAATCCGATTAAAGTGATTCTGGTTAAAATTGGTGGTACTGAAAGCGATCCCTCATTCGGACGCAAACAACCTGCGATATCGTTCCCTTTGTATTGCCTGGAAGGAAACTTGAAAACTGCCAAGATGCCAGTTGACCTGAATGGATACTGGAAAATGATCTCCAACGACAACTTCGAAGAGTACTTAAAGGCTCTTGGTGAGTGATGTCTGTTTTTATGGACATTTGTGATACAGTGATCCCTCCATCTCTCTCCTCGTCTCTCCATCTCTCTCCTCATCCCTCTATCTCTCTCCTCATCCCTCCATCTCTCTCCTCTCTCTCCATCTCTCTCCTCATCCCTCTATCTCTCCCCTGTCTACCTCGCTCTCTCATCATCTCTCTCTGTATGTCTGTCTACCTCGCTCTCTCCTCATCTCTCTCTGTATGTCTGTCTACCTCGCTCTCTCCTCATCTCTCTCTGTATGTCTGTCTACCTCGCTCTCTCCTCATCTCTCTCTGTATGTCTGTCTACCTCGCTCTCTCCTCATCTCTCTCTGTATGTCTGTCTACCTCGCTCTCTCCTCATCTCTCTCTGTATGTCTGTCTACCTCGCTCTCTCATCATCTCTCTCTGTATGTCTGTCTACCTCGCTCTCTCCTCATCTCTCCCTGTATGTCTGTCTACCTCGCTCTCTCCTCATCTCTCCCTGTATGTCTGTCTACCTCGCTCTCTCCTCATCTCTCTCTGTATGTCTGTCTACCTCGCTCTCTCCTCATCTCTCTCTGTATGTCTGTCTACCTCGCTCTCTCATCATCTCTCTCTGTATGTCTGTCTACCTCGCTCTCTCCTCATCTCTCCCTGTATGTCTGTCTACCTCGCTCTCTCCTCATCTCTCTCTGTATGTCTGTCTACCTCGCTCTCTCCTCATCTCTCTCTGTATGTCTGTCTACCTCGCTCTGTCCATCTATTGTCTCTATGTCTCTTGTCATCTATTCTCCCTTTCTCTATCCCTCTATTTCTTTCTAGTGTTCATCACAAGAGACAGACAGACATACATGCATGTATATCCAGACAGACAGAGATCCCCCCCTGTGCTCTGCAGATGTAACTCCCCCCCCCCTGTGCTCTGCAGATGTAACCCCCCCCCCCCCCTGTGCTCTGCAGATGTAACTCCCCCCCCCCCTGTGCTCTGCAGATGTAACTCCCCCCCCCCCCCCCCTGTGCTCTGCAGATGTAACTCCCCCCCCCCCCCCCCCCCCTGTGCTCTGCAGATGTAACTCCCCCCCCCCCTGTGCTCTGCAGATGTAACTCCCCCCCCCCCTGTGCTCTGCAGATGTAACTCCCCCCCCCCCCCCCTGTGCTCTGCAGATGTAACTCCCCCCCCCCCCCCCTGTGCTCTGCAGATGTAACTCCCCCCCCCCCCCCTGTGCTCTGCAGATGTAACTCCCCCCCCCCCCCCCCCTGTGCTCTGCAGATGTAACTCCCCCCCCCCCCCCTGTGCTCTGCAGATTTAAACGTAGCCATCAGGAAGATCGCCACCCTGCTGAAGCCTGACAAGGACATCACCCAGGATGGAGATCACATGATCATCAAGACCCTGTCCACCTTCAAGAACTACCACATGGACTTCTACGTGGGGAAGGAGTTCGAGGAGGACCTGACCGGTGTGGACGACAGGAAGTGCATGGTGAGCCATGGAGATGTATTTCCTGTTAAGTGTCCCGGGCCTGTATGTGTTGGTGAGCTGGGGGAGTGAAGCAGCCTGTAAGCCCTGTGTTCTCTTGGTTCCATCACAGAGATGGAACGGCCTAATGTGTTTGTTGATCGTAGGACCAGGGTTTATTGTCTACGATTTTTTTAACTTGCTCAAAAGAGTCAGGAGGAGACTCCAGGTGTGGGTTTGTGTTCTAGAACCCTTGAGCCTTCTAGAACTGTCCTGGTGAGTTCTAGTTTCCAGTGGTCAAAGCAGGCCTTCCTGTTTGGATCCTCTAGTTTCTCAGAGTACAGAAGTTATGAAGCTATGCATAACTCAATCCAGCTATACTAATTATAAACAACATGGAACCGAATTAGCCAGATCATGATTAGCAAGATGATGTCATCTCGGATGTGTCATTTGATCTTGGATGTAATAAGCGACGTACGGAGTGGGCCCCAGGCATGTATTTTGTATTTTTATGTATTTTTACTAAATAGCCTGTGTTTGTCAACCCTCTGTGTGTGTGTGCGTGTGCGTGCGTAGACCACCATCACATGGGAAGGAGACAAGCTGGTGTGTGTACAGAAGGGGGAGAAGGAGGGGAGAGGCTGGACACACTGGGTGGAGGGAGACCAGCTGTACCTGGTAAGACGCACACACAGCCTACACACACACACACACACACACACAGCCTACACACACACACACACACAGCCTACACACACACACACACACAGCCTACACACACACACACACACAGCCTACACACACATACACACACAGCCTACACACACACACAGCCTACACACACATACACACACAGCCTACACACACACACACACAGCCTACACACACAGCCTACACACACAGCCTACACACACACACACAGCCTACACACACATACACACACAGCCTACACACACACACACACAGCCTACACACACACACACACAGCCTACACACACACACACACAGCCTACACACACACACACACAGCCTACACGTACACACACAGCCTACACACAGCCTACACACACACACACACAGCCTACACACACACACACACAGCCTACACGTACACACACAGCCTACACACAGCCTACACACACACACACACACAGCCTACACACACACACACACATATATAACACACACAAGTATTTGGGTGTCTATAGGAGCCCGTTGAGAGACAAGCAGAACAGAATAACTCCTCCTCTTGTCTCTGCCTCATTTCAGTTTTCTTGTTTCTTGTTATTGTGTTCATTCACTGCTGTGATCCCAGCGGTGTCATTCAGCCTGCATCTCCTGCCTGGCACATTATTTACTCATAACACAAGCAGATGGTTGCAATCATCTACCATGAAATGAGTCCTTAGAGATTTCAGAGCACAACCCAGTCAGAGCATTCTGCAGCATGGTGGGGACCCCTTGTGGTAGGAACAGGAACAGCAGGCACTGTGCTCCTCATAGAGACTTCATGGGACATTTAAAAAAAATTATTCAGACGGTTTTATCCAAAGAGCAAAACAAGTAGTGCATGAAGAAAGTACATCAGAAAATTAAGGATCAGAAGTGCATGTTCTACAGTATTTACGTGGTCAAAGTCAAGGAAAAGTCTGTTTCTGCCACATGTATGAAGCAGTCTGTTTCTGCCACATGTATGAAGCAGTCTGTTTCTGCCACATGTATGAAGCAGTCTGTTTCTGCCACATGTATGAAGCGTGACTCTCTCCCCCCCCGCAGGAGCTCCGGGCTTGTGGAGTCGTGTGTCTGCAGGTGTTCAAGAAGTCTTAAAGCTCGCCAACAACTCAATCCATCCATCCCTCTCTTTATCCATCCCTCTCTTTATCCATCCCTCTCTTTATCCATCCATCTCTATTCATCTCTACTCATCTCTATCCATCTCTATTCATCTCTATTCATCTCTATTCATCTCTACTCATCTCTACTCATCTCTATTCATCTCTATTCATCTCTACTCATCTCTACTCATCTCTATTCATCTCTATTCATCTCTATTCATCTCTCATTTAATAAAACAAAGTGTGACAGCTCCAGCTTGGTCGTAGTTCATCTGAGTTCTAGACACCTACATGTACACCTACATGTACACCTACATGTACCTTGAGTTCTAGACACCTACATGTACCTTGAAAAGGCACTCATATAACAATCATTTCTTCAAATGTTTTTAACACCAGTGTGAACACCAAATAATTAGAAATGACACAGTCAAACATGCAGTATCAGCTTTTATTAAAAAGTGATATTATTTATTATGATATTAAGTTACAGGAAGTAATTTGTTTCTCCACAACAGTGTATGTTCCTCCCTGTACGTTGACAGACGGCCGTGGGATTTGAACCACAGTTTCAATGTGTGAAACAGTGAGCTACCGTCTTCTGTTAAATAGGACGTTTACGAAAACATAATCCAGCCATTCGGGTCTCCTTTACCAAACCGACCACAAAGCCCTTTGGCACGTCATATCACAATGTCAATTTGCCACAAATAAAATATATATATATATACATATATGTTTTATGTCCATCCTGGGTCAGTCTGGTTCCCATGGCAACATCAGGGTTGGCTGGGTTTGTCCTCCTGCTTGTTGAAGACCTGCTTGCAGACCACATCACCCACACGCAGCTCCTGAGACATGAGGGGGGAGAGGAAGTCAGGGGGGAGGACAGGAAGTCAGGAAGGGGAGGACAGGAAGTCAGGGGAGAGGGGACAGGAAGTAAAGGGAGAGGGGACAGGAAGTCAGGGGGGAGGACAGGAAGTCAGGAAGGGGAGGACAGGAAGTCAGGGGAGAGGGGACAGGAAGTAAAGGGAGAGGGGACAGGAAGTCAGGGGGGAGGACAGGAAGTCCTGAGAACAGGAAATCAGTTGGTGTGTGTGTGATGTGCATGTGGTATGTGTGTGTGTGTGGTGTGTGTGTGGTATGTGTGTGTGTGTGTGTGGTATGTGTGTGTTGGGGGTAAGCCAGGGATCAGGCCAATCCTGGCCCCATCCAAGGTCAAAGGCATCTCTGTGTGTTTGGGAATTTGTGTGTGTGTGGTGTGTGTGTGTATGGGTGGCAGGGCGTGTGTGTGTGGTGTGTGTGTGTATGGGTGGCAGGACGTGTGTGTGTGGTGTGTGTGTGTATGGGTGGCAGGGCGTGTGTGTGTGGTGTGTGTGTGTGTATGGGTGGCAGGGCGTGTGTGTGTGGTGTGTGTGTGTATGGGTGGCAGGACGTGTGTGTGTGTGTGTATGGGTGGCAGGGCGTGTGTGTGTGGTGTGTGTGTGTATGGGTGGCAGGACGTGTGTGTGTGTGTGTATGGGTGGCAGGGCGTGTGTGTGTGGTGTGTGTGTGTATGGGTGGCAGGACGTGTGTGTGTGGTGTGTGTGTGTATGGGTGGCAGGACGTGTGTGTGTGGTGTGTGTGTGTATGGGTGGCAGGACGTGTGTGTATGGGTGGCAGGGCGTGTGTGTGTGGTGTGTGTGTGTGTATGGGTGGCAGGGCGTCTGTGTGTGGTGGGTGTGTGGTGTGTGTGGTGTGTGTGTGGTGTGTGTGTGTGTGTATGGGTGGCAGGACGTGTGTGTGTTGTGTATCTCACCAAATGCAGCTGGTCTCCCTCCACCCACTGTGTCCAGCCTCTCCCCTCCTTCTCCCCCTTCTGGACACACACCAGCCTGTCCTGCTCCCAGCAGACTGTGGTCTGAGAGGGGGAGGAGAGGAGAGGGGGAGAGACATGGGGAGAGGGGGAGAGAGGGGGAGGAGAGGTTGGAAGAGAGAGAGCAAGCAGATTCTGACAGGAGTGGTGATGCTTGGACTACAGAACTACGATCCTAATACAGTAACAAACACACACACAAACAGCACGCACACACGCACACACACACACACACACACACGTTTAATCAAATCAACGTCCCAGATTAGAAGCCAGCAGATCCTCTTAGAGGATTCTCCCCTGAGTTAGCCTGATGCAGAATAACACAATAAACATCTTGCTGCACGCCGGCAGGACCGTGTGCCTGCATGTGAGTGTGTGCGCATGTGTGTGTCGTGTGTATGCATGTGTGTGTGTATGTATGTGTAAGTGTGTATGTTCCTGTGTGCGTTTGTGTGTGTTCCTGTGTGTGTGTGTTCCTGTGTGTGTGTATGAACATGTTCCTGTGTGTGTGTGCATGTTCCTGTGTGTGTGTTTGTGTGTGCATGTTCCTGTGTGTGTGTGAATGTGTGTGTGTATGAACATGTTCCTGTGTGTGTGTATGAACATGTTCCTGTGTGTGTGTGCATGTTCCTGTGTGTGTGTTTGTGTGTGCATGTTCCTGTGTGTGTGTTTGTGTGAATGTGTGTGTGTATGAACATGTTCCTGTGTGTGTGTATGAACATGTTCCTGTGTGTGTGTGCATGTTCCTGTGTGTGTGTTTGTGTGTGCATGTTCCTGTGTGTGTGTGTGTGAATGTGTGTACTCTCACCATGCAGATTCTGTCGTCCACTCCAGTCAGGTCCTCCTGAAACTCCTCCCCTACCAGGAAGTCCATGTCGTAGCTCCTGAAGGTGGAGATGGTCCGGATGAGAAAGTGCGTCCCGTTCTGAAGGATCTCCTTGTCAAGGCTGAGGTAGCTGGCGATCTTCCTGATCACGATGTTTACGTCTGTAACATGAGGAACCATGCAACAGCTTAGTGGTTAGAGCATCTGACTGCAGATCAAGAGGTTGCAGGTTTGAGTCCCCCGTGTGTAGCTTTGGATAAAAGTGCCAAATGAAGATATAATTATGGAACATGACAGTATGTATCTACTATTGCTAACTAACTAAGTTTATTCCAGTACACAGCCATTACATCAGCGTCTTTTACTACGAAACAAGTTTAATACGCCCAGGATGCTTCAGTATCATGAAGGTGGTTATCGACTTATCAACTAGCAGCACGTTCACATAAAAAGTGCCGTGTTTCCAAAATACAGACAAACTATAGTGGCATTTTAAAGAAGCTGAACCACACATATCCCCACCACACACACACAACTCTCTCTCACACACACACACACGCAGCACACACACTACACACAGACGCTCACCCAGTGCGTCCATGTACGCATCAAAGTTCTCATTGGTGGTCATCGTCCAGTACCCACTCATATCAGGGCAGGACATCTCAGACAGTCAGCCCTCCTGGGAGAGTCCAGTAGAGCAGAGTAGAGTAGAGCAGAGTTTTGTAGGGCAGGGAGGAGCAGTAATCTGGAATCCTGTCCCACGTGGTTCCAGAACACCTGTCACAGAATCAGATGATCTCCAAGAGTGGGGAGATTACCTGTGATGTCATTGTGTCCCATCCCAATCCTGGTGGAGCTGCCAGCTGTCCTCCTGCTACACCTTCTAGAAGCACCTCCTGCTACACCTTCTAGATGCACCCCCTGCTACACCTTCTAGATGCACCACCTGCTACACCTTCTAGAAGCACCACCTGCTACACCTTCTAGAAGCACCACCTGCTACACCTTCTAGAAGCACCACCTGCATCTGCTCTGGGAAGACACTGATACATGAACCAAATATTTAAAGTTTATGAAGACTTGGGGATGTTTGAGTTCTCTGATATTGACACATGCTTAAACATGTCAGAATCTGAGTCTCTAGCTGTGTATTTTATTTGATGAGGCACATTGACTGTGTGACCTCCTGATAGCAGAGATGTTGGGTTCTGCTTGTCTGTCTCTGCCTGTGAGCTTAAAGTCCAGTACAGTCTGTGTGGTAGAGGAGTAAATACAACCACCATCCAAATAGGTCGAATGTCATCCACTGTTACCATCCAATCTGAATCTTATCTATAGAATTATATATATAACGATATATCATAACATAGGATATATAGTATTTATACATACACAACACATTTTATACAGATATACATTTGTTAGCTTTGTTGAAAGCCTTACTTGTGTAGGGTGTGTATGTGTGTGTGGCATCTGTGTGGTGTGTGTGTGTGGTGTGTGTGTGTGGTGTGTCTGAATGAGCCTTCTCTGATCCTTCGGTGAGTCACTAGAGTTCAGGGAGGAAAAAGAGCCCTCCCCCCCTCCCCTCCCCCCCTCCCCTCCCTCCCTCCCTCCCTCCCTCCCTCCCTCCCCCCGTCCCCTTTGCTAGTACCACTGTGTCCAAACTACTCATTTTTATGTTGAGGTGTTTGTTAAAATCTCTCTCCAATGTGCAGATTGCTTAACACATGAACCCAGAACACAACTGAACAGTCACACAGTTCAAGTACACGTACAGAGATATTCTTCAACCCCACCCAGGCACAACCTCACACACCACCTCAGACACACCAAACACACCACCTCACACACACCACCCAGACCCAAACTCACAACCAACATGCCTGTAGATTTCAACGGCAAGTGGGAACTGGAGACCAACGAGAACTTTGAAGATTATTTGAAAGCCCTGAGTAAGAGTTTCCTGATTATCTTCTGACAAATTCTTATGAATAATTGTATTCTTATTATTTGTATTCATTTCATTCTTATTAAAATTCTTAATAGACTAAAAGGCAAACTGGAAAGTCTCAAAGTTAAATAAACAAAGTCAATATTTAATATTATTTGATGTTGAAGATACAGTTAGGTGCTGTTCAAGTACTGTTGGGTGTTGTGACGGTCTTTCACTAGATGATTAAGGTGAAGAATGTTTTTATTTTATTACCCCCCAAAACAGTAGAGACCGTTTCTCAGATATGGAAATTCCAATATATTGCTCAATTTGTCTGTGGAGAAATAGTCTCTGTAACAAGGATGTTGGGGCTAAGAATGTGTTTGGTTTTTTATCCTAACTAAAACATATAATGTTTTGTACCATGATGAGTAGATGAGAAGAGATCATCTCTGCTGTTGGACTCTGACACATGTTGGTTCTGTTCCGCAAATATTGATGTTTTAATATTATTCAGTTTCTCTGTTGAGAAATTAACTTTGCTAACAGAAAGTTGAGGTGATAAATGTAGGTTTGGGCTTTTGTATTTCTTCTGTTCAGTTTGTCAAATGTTGATATTTTAAGATTGTTCTGTGACATTGACCCTTGCGTTAATATTGTTCTGTGTCTGTGTGGAGACATAGACTTTGCCACCAGGAAGATAGCGGTGCACCTGTCCCAGACCAGGGTACTGGTGCAGGACGGAGACCGCTTCCAGACCAAGACACTCAGCACCTTCAGGAACTACGAGGTGGACTTTGTTGTCGGGGAGGAGTTTGAGGAACACACCAGGGGGCTGGACAACAGGGTGGTGAAGGTAGGACTGGCAGAGATGTGAGCTGCCAATCATCCTCGTTTAATTCCTCCTCCTCCTTCTCTCCCTCCTCCACCCCATGTTACCCCCCCTCATGTTACCCCCCTCATGTTACCCCCCCTCATGTTACCCCCCTCATGTTACCCCCCCTCATGTTACCCCCCTCATGTTACCCCCCCTCATGTTACCCCCCTCATGTTACCCCCCCATGTTACCCCCCTCATGTTACCCCCCTCATGTTACCCCCCCTCATGTTACCCACCCTCATGTTACCCCCCCTCATGTTACCCCCCTCATGTTACCCCCCTCATGTTACCCCCCCTCATGTTACCCCCCTCATGTTACCCCCCCTCATGTTACCCCCCCTCATGTTACCCCCCCTCATGTTACCCCCCTCATGTTACCCCCCTCATGTTACCCCCCCTCATGTTACCCCCCCTCATGTTACCCCCCCTCATGTTACCCCCCTCATGTTACCCCCCCTCATGTTACCCCCCTCATGTTACCCCCCCTCATGTTACCCCCCTCATGTTACCCCCCCTCATGTTACCCCCCTCATGTTACCCCCCCTCATGTTACCCCCCCTCATGTTACCCCCCCTCATGTTACCCCCCCTCATGTTACCCCCCTCATGTTACCTCCCCCTCATGTTACCCCCCCTCATGTTACCCCCCCTCATGTTACCCCCCTCATGTTACCCCCCTCATGTTACCCCCCTCATGTTACCCCCCCTCATGTTACCCCCCCTCATGTTAACCCCTCATGTACCCCCTCATGTTACCCCCCCTCATGTTACCCTCCCCTCATGTTACCTCCCCTCATGTTACCCCCCTCATGTTACCCCCCTCATGTTACCCCCCTCATGTTACCCCCCTCATGTTACCCCCCCTCATGTTACCCCCCCTCATGTTACCCCCCTCATGTTACCCCCCTCATGTTGCCCCTCCAGACCCTGGTGAGGTGGGAGGGAGAGGTGCTGGTGTGCATCCAGCGAGGGGAGAAGTGTAACCGGGGCTGGAAGCTGTGGATCCAGGGCGACCATCTCCACATGGTGGGTGGACTCACTGCAGTGATGCAGTATGTAGCCTACTCTCACTTTGGATAGAAGTGTCTGATGAATCCATAACAATGTGTACTATATGAGCCCTGGTTAAGGGTGAGATGTACTTGATGGGGGAAAGGTCACTATGAAGATTTGATTTAGCGTTCTTGGCCAAAATTAATTTATATGTTAAAATGTTTACATTTTCACTAAGATGTTGAATGACTGCATAATTAGGTCTATAATTAATGTTATAATTTATTTAAAAAGTTGTGTGAGTGACTGTTGATTTGTGCATAAAGTACATCACCTGGTGGAGAGAACACAGACAGATCTTAGTGTCCTAAACATAACCTGACCTCAACATAGCTATAACTTAACCCAGGCCCAGTGACCCTGACTCTAATCTAACCCTGACTCTAATCTAACCCTGACCCTAATCTAACCCTGCCTCCGCAGGAGCTCACGTGCGAGGACAAAATCTGCAGACAGGTGTTCAAGCGGAAGGAGTAACGGACAGGAGCACACGAATTGTTTCGTTCTCGTGTGCATGTGTCACCTCGCTCGCTAACCCTATTCACGTGCTCGTCATGTTTATCCATTGACATAATATACAGTCTATGTGTTTACCGTGTGAGTTTCAACAACATCAGTAAAGGTTTGTTTGTCAAATAAATAAATAAATAAAACGTTGTCATTGCCTGTGTTGTGTCACACAGGCTACTGTATTATATTCATGGATGTATTTTGATTAAGTTACTGTAGCCTGTTTTACTGTACAACGCTCTACACGTTCGCTATCTTGGCATCAGTCATGACCAGGCCCAAACGGAATACTCATGACCGAAACATATTGCCTTCAATGTTATATTATGCTTGAGATGTTGCACTCCATGATATAATTCCTCCACGAAAACGTGAAACGTGCAAACTGTTTTTGTTGGCGTAGCTGGTAGTCTCGCTTGAGACGTCGGAGGTGGCAGGTTCTGTTACCAGGTACTGTGCTGTTTGCCCACATCACATGACCTCATGTTACAGTCCATGGACCTGCTAATTATCTTTAAATATTTCATTCGACAAGATAAAAATGCTCATTGTGGGCGAGATAAGAATTGGGTTATTTCTAAGCACTTACGGCAACTTAAGTGCTTTTCAAATCAAAGTAACTTATCATAGACTGCATTTAGCATGAATTCGCTAAATGTAAAATGTATGGAGGTCTTCATTCTCGCTGGCCTGAGAAAAACTTTGCCACGACCCCAACTAACCTCGCAGCGTCGCGTCATCACTCCCCTACCAACGCGTAGCCTACTGTGTTTCAGGAAGTTCCACGTCACTCGAAGCTCCGTCCTCTGAGATCGCTAAGTACGGCTCCCGGACACAGACTGGAAGATTCATCCAATCATTTATTCAAAAAGACACAAACCGGGGAGTAAACATGGTAATCATAGTTAACATTTACACGCAAATACTAATTCATGATTTACATGTTTATTGGTCATGAATTGAGACATAAACACTGCTAACTGCGTCTGGATGCAAAGCGAAGTTGGCTAGCTAGTCTACCATCCGTAACTTGGCCCTAGCTAGCTTGTGCTAGCTAGCTTGTGCTAGCTAGGCCTGTTGTGTTGTGCTTACAGCTACTGCGGTGAAACCGGTTAGCCCGTGAGACAGCTTAGCTAGTTAGCTATAATGCATATACATGTTTAAAGCCCAGTAAATGGTAGTTACGTTAACTACAAGTGTGATGTTTGCTAACTAAGTAAGTTAGCGAGCTAGATAGCACAGTGCGCCAGTGTTGTTCACGCTTAAGAAATGACACGTAGCTAACCCACATTAGCCAGCTAGCTATAGAAGCTAACGGAGGATGCCATCGCATCATCTGATCTGATCATTCTAGTAGTTAGACAACATCTGACACGCCAGAAATAGCAACGAAAGTTAACCAGCCAAATAGATATGCTACAGTGTATTTCTAATGAATATTTGTAAAAGCTGTCATTAAATTAACCTGGGATCTTATATCTACTAGCCTCTCAGGCTGGACATCAAGCGGAAGCTGACAGCACGCTCGGACCGGGTGAAGAGCGTGGACCTTCACCCCACCGAGCCGTGGATGCTGGCTAGTCTGTACAACGGCAGCGTGTGCGTGTGGAACCACGAATCACAGGTATGCACGGAGTAAACACAAACACGCTTGTTAATTTTAGGTTATCTGTTAGTATTCTATTACATTGTCATTCAGTGTATCAAGCAATCGTTGGGTGTATTGATAGTTAACAGTTTAGGTTGATTATAGCAGCTGATCTGTGACATGGCTTGTAAAAACAAACCATCTTGGCTGTCCCTCCTGCAGACTCTTGTGAAGACATTCGAGGTGTGTGATCTCCCTGTCAGGGCCTCCAAGTTCGTCGCGAGGAAGAACTGGGTCATCACTGGAGCGGTGAGTAACACTGTCCTCATCCTCTCTCATCCCTGGTCCTCATCCATGTAGTCAAGAGCAGCCTTCTCTCCAGCTGTGTGTGTGTGTAACAGAGTGTTGTTCTCCGGCTGTGTGTGTGTAACAGAGTGTTGTTCTCCGGCTGTGTGTGTGTGTAACAGAGTGTTGTTCTCCGGCTGTGTGTGTGTAACAGAGTGTTGTTCTCCGGCTGTGTGTGTGTGTAACAGAGTGTTGTTCTCCGGCTATGTGTGTGTGTAACAGAGTGTTGTTCTCCAGCTGTGTGTGTGTAACAGAGTGTTGTTCTCCAGCTGTGTGTGTGTGTAACAGAGTGTTGTTCTCCGGCTGTGTGTGTGTGTAACAGAGTGTTGTTCTCCAGCTGTGTGTGTGTGTAACAGAGTGTTGTTCTCCGGCTGTGTGTGTGTGTAACAGAGTGTTGTTCTCCGGCTGTGTGTGTGTGTAACAGAGTGTTGTTCTCCGGCTGTGTGTGTGTGTAACAGAGTGTTGTTCTCCAGCTGTGTGTGTGTGTAACAGAGTGTTGTTCTCCGGCTGTGTGTGTGTGTAACAGAGTGTTGTTCTCCGGCTGTGTGTGTGTGTAACAGAGTGTTGTTCTCCGGCTGTGTGTGTGTGTAACAGAGTGTTGTTCTCCGGCTGTGTGTGTGTGTAACAGAGTGTTGTTCTCCAGCTGTGTGTGTGTGTAACAGAGTGTTGTTCTCCGACTGTGTGTGTGTGTAACAGAGTGTTGTTCTCCGGCTGTGTTCCAGGATGACATGCAGATCCGGGTGTTCAACTATAACACCCTGGAGCGTGTGCACATGTTTGAGGCCCATTCTGACTACATCCGCTGCATCGCGGTGCACCCCACCCAGCCCTACATCCTCACCAGCAGCGGTAGGCCGTATACCCCCTTACCTATCCCTCGCTTCCCCTACCAACCCCCACCCAGCCTTACCTAAACCCCACTCATCTTAACTGTGTGTGTGTGTCTCCAGACGACATGCTGATCAAGCTGTGGGACTGGGAGAAGAAGTGGAGCTGCAGCCAGGTGTTCGAGGGTCACACACACTACGTCATGCAGATCGTCATCAACCCCAAAGACAACAACCAGTTTGCCAGCGCCTCCCTGGACCGCACCATCAAGGTAGGGTCACACACACACACACACCATCAAGGTAGGGTCACACACACACACACACACCATCAAGGTAGGGTCACACACACACACACACCATCAAGGTAGGGTCACACACACCACCATCAAGGTAGGGTCACACACACACACACCATCAAGGTGAGGTCATCTACAGCCAGACAGATGTGCTCTCCTCTCCAGGTGTGGCAGCTGGGCTCGTCCTCTCCTAACTTCACCCTGGAGGGGCATGAGAAGGGGGTGAACTGCATCGACTACTACAGCGGAGGAGACAAGCCCTACCTGATCTCTGGAGCAGACGACCGCATGGTCAAGATCTGGGACTACCAGGTCAGTGTGTGTGTGGTCTTGTTTAACTACCCTTGTGGAGACAAAAATGTCCTGTAATGCAAGTACAATGAAACATGGAAAACCTTGTGGGGCTCTTTCGCACGGCCTGTTTTTTCACTGGGTTTTAGGGTTTAAGAAAACACATGCCCCACTAGGATAGAAAAACCAACCTGTGTGTGTGTGTGTTAACCTGTCTCCTGTGTGCAGAACAAGACGTGTGTTCAGACCCTGGAGGGCCACGCCCAGAACGTCTCCTGCGTCAGCTTCCACCCTGAGCTGCCAATCATCATCACCGGCTCAGAGGACGGTGAGCACACACACATATACACACACTGTATACACACACACACCTAGCCACATGCACACCCCTCCTCATCCTCCCCCACCCCCCACCCCCAGGCACGGTGCGTATCTGGCACTCCAGCACCTACCGCCTGGAGAGCACCCTGAACTACGGCATGGAGCGGGTCTGGTGTGTCTGCGGCCTGCGGGGCTCCAACAACGTTGCCCTGGGATACGACGAGGGCAGCATCATCGTCAAGGTGGGGGAGAGTAAAAGAGAAACTGTGTGTGTGTGTATCCCCCGGAGGGACAGGCTTAGCTACGTGGTTAGAGCGTTTGGCTCCGTGGTTCGAGCGTTTGGCTCCGTGGTTCGAGCGTTGGGCTGAGGTTGATGTAGAGGCTGTGTTCCCCCCCAGCTGGGCCGGGAGGAGCCCGCCATGTCCATGGACTGCAGTGGGAAGATCCTGTGGGCGCGGCACTCAGAGGTGCAGCAGGCCAACCTGAAGGCCCTGGGAGAGGCTGAGATCCGGGACGGAGAGCGCCTCCCCCTGGCTGTCAAGGACATGGGCAGCTGTGAGATCTACCCCCAGACCATCCAGCACAACCCCAACGGCAGGTCAGACTCTCTCTCACTCTCTATCTCAGCCTTGTGGGTTGCCAGGTTTGTGTGTAACATTTTTGTGGGTTGCCAGGTTTGTGGTGGTGTGTGGAGACGGGGAGTACATCATCTACACGGCCATGGCCCTGAGGAACAAGAGCTTCGGATCAGCACAGGAGTTTGTCTGGGCACACGACTCTTCAGAGTACGCCCTCTCTCACTCTCGCACACACACCTAAACACGTACAAACAAGTATACACAGACAGGCCTCTTCTATGATCCAGTAGTTGGTGTTAATGTGTGGGTGTTAATGTGTGGGTGTGAATGTGTGGGTGTGAATGTGTGGGTGTGAATGTGTGGGTGTGAATGTGTGGGTGATAATGTGTGGGTGTTAATGTGTGGGTGATAATGTGTGGGTGTGAATGTGTGGGTGTTAATGTGTGGGTGTGAATGTGTGGGTGATAATGTGTGGGTGATAATGTGTGGGTGATAATGTGTGGGTGTGAATGTGTGGGTGATAATGTGTGGGTGATAATGTGTGGGTGATAATGTGTGGGTGTGAATGTGTGGGTGATAATGTGTGGGTGTGAAATGTGTGGGTGTTATGTGTGGGTGTTAATGTGTGGGTGGTAATGTGTGGGTGTTAATGTGTGGGTGTGAATGTGTGGGTGTGAATGTGTGGGTGTTAATGTGTGGGTGTTAATGTGTGGGTGTTAATGTGTGGGTGATAATGTGTGGGTGATAATGTGTGGGTGTGAATGTGTGGGTGATAATGTGTGGGTGATAATGTGTGGGTGATAATGTGTGGGTGATAATGTGTGGGTGATAATGTGTGGGTGTTAATGTGTGGGTGATAATGTGTGGGGTGTGAATGTGTGGGTGTGAATGTGTGGGTGTGAATGTGTGGGTGTTAATGTGTGGGTGATAATGTGTGGGTGTGAATGTGTGGGTGATAATGTGTGGGTGATAATGTGTGGGTGATTAATGTGTGGGTGATAATGTGTGGGTGTTAATGTGTGGGTGATTAATGTGTGGGTGTAATGTGTGGGTGTGAATGTGTGGGTGTTAATGTGTGGGGTGTTAATGTGTGGGTGTATAATGTGTGGGTGATAATGTGTGGGTGTTAATGTGTGGGTGATAATGTGTGGGTGTAATGTGTGGGTGATAATGTGTGGGTGTGAATGTGTGGGTGATAATGTGTGGGTGTAATGTGTGGGTGATAATGTGTGGGTGATAATGTGTGGGTGATAATGTGTGGGTGTAATGTGTGGGTGATAATGTGTGGGTGTGAATGTGTGGGTGTAATGTGTGGGTGTAATGTGTGGGTGATAATGTGTGGGTGATAATGTGTGGGTGTTAATGTGTGGGTGATAATGTGTGGGTGTGAATGTGTGGGTGTGAATGTGTGGGTGTGAATGTGTGGGTGTGAATGTGTGGGTGATAATGTGTGGGTGTAATGTGTGGGTGATAATGTGTGGGTGTTAATGTGTGGGTGATAATGTGTGGGTGTGAATGTGTGGGTGTTAATGTGTGGGTGTTAATGTGTGGGTGATGAATGTGTGGGTGATAATGTGTGGGTGTAATGTGTGGGTGATAATGTGTGGGTGTTAATGTGTGGGTGATAATGTGTGGGTGATAATGTGTGGGTGATTAATGTGTGGGTGTTAATGTGTGGGTGATAATGTGTGGGTGATAATGTGTGGGTGATAATGTGTGGGTGATAATGTGTGGGTGATAATGTGTGGTGTGATAATGTGTGGGTGATAATGTGTGGGTGTGAATGTGTGGGTGATTAATGTGTGGGTGTAATGTGTGGGTGATAATGTGTGGGTGTATAATGTGTGGGTGATAATGTGTGGGTGATAATGTGTGGGTGATAATGTGTGGGTGATAATGTGTGGGTGATAATGTGTGGGTGATAATGTGTGGGTGATAATGTGTGGGTGATAATGTGTGGGTGTTAATGTGTGGGTGTTAATGTGTGGGTGTAATGTGTGGGTGATAATGTGTGGGTGATAATGTGTGGGTGATAATGTGTGGGTGTGAATGTGTGGGTGATAATGTGTGGGTGATAATGTGTGGGTGTAATGTGTGGGTGATAATGTGTGGGTGATAATGTGTGGGTGATAATGTGTGGGTGATAATGTGTGGGTGATAATGTGTGGGTGATAATGTGTGGGTGATAATGTGTGTGCAGGTACGCCACCAGGGAGAGCAGCAGTGTGGTGAAGCTGTTTAAGAACTTCAAGGAGAAGAAGTCCTTCAAGCCTGACTTCGGAGCAGAAGGTAACTGTCATTACAGAGGAGAGATCGCACACTAGCATGTTTACAAAAAATAATGTCTGTGGTGTGTGTGTGTGAGCAGGGATCTACGGAGGGTTCCTGCTGGGCGTCCGGTCGGTGAACGGGCTGGCCTTCTACGACTGGGAGAACACTGAGCTCATCAGACGCATCGAGATCCAGCCCAAACATGTGAGGGAGGGTGAGGCAGGGGGGAGGAGGGAGAGAGGGAGGGGAGGCTGGGCGGGAGGGTGAGGCAGGGGGGGAGGAGGGAGAGAAGGGAGAGAGGCAGACAGAGTGTCCGGAGGTATCTGATCCTGGTGTTTCTCTCCAGATCTTCTGGTCAGACTCGGGGGAGCTGGTGTGCATCGCTACCGAGGACTCCTTCTTCATCCTGCGCTACATGGCCGACAAGGTGGCCTCCTGCCAGGAGACCAACCAGGGGGTCACAGAGGACGGTATAGAGGACGCCTTCGAGGTGAGGGGTGTGTGGGAATGTTAGTTTTAAGTAGATGTATGTGTTCCCCTGCTGTAAACTGTGTGTGTGTGCAGGTCCAAGGGGAGATCCAGGAGGTGGTGAAGACAGGGATCTGGGTGGGAGACTGTTTCATCTACACCAGCTCTGTCAACAGACTCAACTACTTTGTAGGAGGAGAGATCGTCACCATAGCACACCTGGACAGGTAGAGACACACCCACACTTACACACCCATCTACACACACACCCACATCTACCTACACACCTGCACACACACCTACATAACACACCTCAACCCCCCTCTGAAGTGCTGTGTGTTGTGTGTCCCAGGACCATGTACCTGCTGGGGTACATCCCTAAGGACGACCGTCTGTACCTGGGGGACAAGGAGCTGAGCATGGTGAGTTTCTCCCTGCTGGTGTCGGTGCTGGAGTACCAGACGGCTGTCATGAGGAGGGACTTCAGCATGGCCGACAAGGTGCTGCCCACCATCCCCAAGGAGCAGAGGACCAGGGTTGCACACTTCCTGGAGAAACAGGTATTACAGCCCTCCACTTCCTGTTAGGGTCAGGGGATTCTACCTGTTGAGCACTGTTGGCCTGTTGTTACTGACTGTGTGTGTGTGTGTGTGTGTGTGTGCAGGGATTCAGACAGCAGGCCCTGGCTGTCTCTACAGACCCGGAGCACAGGTTTGAACTGGCGCTTCAGCTGGGGGATCTGAAGATCGCATACCAGCTAGCTGTGGAGGCAGAGGTGAGACACACACTCTCACATACACACACTCTCACATACACACACTCTCACATACACACACTCTCACATACACACACTCTCACATACACACACATCATACCAACTGGCAATGACATACCTGTGTGTGTTCCAGTCAGAGCAGAAGTGGAAGCAGTTGGCAGAGCTGGCAATCAGCAGGAGTCAGTTCAGCCTGGCTCAGGAGTGTCTGCACCAGGCGCAGGACTACGGAGGGCTGCTGCTGCTGGCCACGGCCTCAGGGAACGCTGCCATGGTGAACAAGCTGGCCCAGGGCGCCCGCAGGGACGGCAAGAACAACGTGGCCTTCATGACCTACTTCCTGCAGGGCAAGTGAGTACAGGAAGTACCCCAAACGTCCTTGTCTCCTGGATCTGTTCACTCTCTACACCTCCTAGCTCTCTACACCTCCTACCTCCTAGCTGTCTACACTAGGGCTGGGCGGTTTACCCTGTATATCATTGTATAATTCTGAAGCACAGACGGTAACGGTATATATCGCAATATATTTGTTTTTATAAAAATATTTTTTTGTAAAACCATTTAACATTTTTGCAAAACTTTTTTTTTGATAAAATATTTTCTCACTCCTCTGCAGCCTCTCACTACTGCAGCCTCTCTGTACTGCAGCCTCTCTGTACTGCAGCCTCTCACTACTGCAGCCTCTCACTACTGCAGCCTCTCACTACTGCAGCCTCTCTGTACTGCAGCCTCTCACTACTGCAGCCTCTCACTACTGCAGCATCTCACTACTGCAGCCTCTCACTACTGCAGCCTCTCACTACTGCAGCCTCTCACTACTGCAGCCTCTCACTACTGCAGCATCTCACTACTGCAGCATCTCACTACTGCAGCATCTCACTACTGCAGCATCTCACTACTGCAGCCTCTACCCACTCCAGACTCGATAACATTTTTTATTTGAGACCAGATTGTTAAATCTGCAGTACTGAGAAGCTGCAGTAGTGAGAATATATATATATATATATATATATATATATATTTTTTTTTAAATGTTCAACCTTTTTTGTTCAAAAATATTTGTGCACACAAACAACGTTTTGAAAAAACGTTTTGCTTTAAATTTCCATACGGCAATTTTATGCCGTGCCTGGTGTGAATGGGGCTATGAAAAATCGTATTTCTGGTAGGCTAGCATGGTATGGTCCAAATCCATACATTTCTATACCGTCCACCCCTACTATACACCTCCTTGCTCTCTACACCTATCTCCTAGATGTCTACACACATCCTAGCCTCTAGCTCAGTAAACACCTACTATATCTCCATCTTCTTGAACATCATAGAACACTACCCCCCCACTATTTATGTTTTGCTATTGTGTGTTGAATGCCATCCTTGGGAATTGCTTTTTCGAAAGGTTTTTCGTAGTTTCAATTAATGACAATAAAATCCATCTACCTAGACTGGACGAATGTCTGGAGCTCCTGATCTCCACCAACCGTCTGCCGGAGGCGGCCTTCCTGGCGCGCACCTACCTGCCCAGCCAGGTGTCCCGTGTGGTGCAGCTGTGGAGGGAGGGGCTGGGCAGGGTCAACCAGCGGGCGGCCGAGTCCCTGGCCGACCCCACCGAGTATGAGAACCTGTTCCCCGGCCTGCGAGAGGCCTTCCTGGCCGAGAGCTTCCTCAGGGAGACCTGCCTGGGCAAGCCCGGCCAGCTACAGACTACCCCCTGGTCACGGTGAGGGAGGGGGGTGAGGGAGGGAGGGAGGGGGGAGGGAGGGAGGAGGGGGAGGGGGGGGGGGGGTTGGTAATGTAGCTGTTTCACTCCTGTGCAAACTTTCTTCCCTCCCTTCTCTCCATTCCCTCTCTCTCTTTCCTCTTCTTCACGTCTCTATTTATCTCTTTCCCTGACCTCCACCCTGACCTCCACCCTGACCCTGACCCCCACCCTGACCTCCACCCTGACCCTGACCCCCACCCTGACCTCCACCCTGACCCTGACCCCCACCCTGACCCCCACCCTGACCTCCACCCTGACCCCCACCCTGACCCCCACCCTGACCCCCACCCTGACCTCCACCCTGACCCCCACCCTGACCTCCACCCTGACCCCCACCCTGACCTCCACCCTGACCCTGACCCCCACCCTGACCCCCACCCTGACCCCCACCCTGACCCCCACCCTGACCTCCACCCTGACCTCCACCCTGACCCTGACCCCCACCCTGACCTCCACCCTGACCCCCACCCTGACCCCCACCCTGACCTCCACCCTGACCCCCACCCCCACCCTGACCTCCACCCTGACCTCCACCCTGACCTCCACCCTGACCCTGACCCCCACCCTGACCCTGACCCCCACCCTGACCTCCACCCTGACCCTGACCCCCACCCTGACCCCCACCCTGACCCCCCTGTGTTTTCTCCTTGGCAGCCTAATGAAGACAGGAATATCCTGGAGGAGGCCAAGGGTTATGAGCCCACAGGAGTCCTGCCCACCCCCCCACCACTGGTCAGTCTGTCCTCACACACACACACAGGTGGCGGCTAAAATAACTGCTTAGCTTTTTTAGTTTAACTCACCCCCCTCCCACAGGAGGAGACCAGTGAGGAGCCCAGCCTGGCTGCAGGAATTATGGCGTCCATGTTGTCGACGGTGACTGCTCCCGTGGCGATTGCTGTAACTCCTCCCTCTGACCCTGCCCCTACCCAAAAGAAGGAAGAAGAAGAAGAGGAGGAGGAGGAAGAGGAGGAGGAGGAAGAGGAGGAGGAAGAGAGCCCTGGCACATCAGACACACACAAGGACAAGGTGACCCCCCCCCCCCCCCTCCATGACCAGGTGTAGAGGTAGATGATTTAGGTTTACAGGTAGCAGTACAGTATGCTATAGGTATATGTTATCGGTATACAGTATGATATAGGTATAGCTTTAAAGGCAGGCTAACATGGCTTCATAGGTAGATAAATTGCACTTCTAATCCTTGGCTTTCTACTGTACTTGCTATATCCCCTCCCTCCCCCTCATCCCCCTCCTCCCCAGGTTCTGGAGGAGCAGGAGGACTTGGATGATGACCTGGACAACATGGATCTGGAGGACGTCGACACCTCAGATGTCAACCTGGACGACGACTTCCTCGACGACTGATGAGCCCCACGGCCAATCAGGCTCTTCCATTCTATTTAAAGAGACCAATCCCCTCCTCCCTTTTTTGTATTTGTTTTCCAGTGTGTCCTGTCACTCCTACGGTAGTAGATGATGATGATGATGATGATGATGATGATGATTTCCTGAAGAGGAAACAGTGCTAAGTCTGCTGCTGACTCTTGCATATTTTTGTACTTTATTCAGGACCTGGCCTTCACTAACAGCTTGTGCATTCTGCTATATATATTTTATTTCCATGTGTTCAGATAACCTTTCATCTGATATGTCAAATAAAAATGCATAATTGTGTTTGAGACTTGTCGCAAGTTTGGTTATGTTTATTTGTGGTGTTCTGGTTGTCAGATGGCTGAGCGGTTAGAAATCGGGCTATTAATCAGTAGGTTGCCGGTTCGATTCTGGCCAATGAGTTGTGTCCTTGGGCAAGGCACTTCACCCTACTTGCCTCGGGGGAATGTCCCTGTAATTACGTCTGCTAAATGACTGAATGTAATGTAAATGTTTTATAGTTCAGTATGAAGTGCAGGGTGACTGCTGTAGTTGTGTCATGGCGTCTCACTGCCGCTTCCTCACTCTCTTGCAAGGGACCGAAACACGGTCCCTCTGACTCGTGTACACAAAAGCCACCTCTCTTAACACCGCTACACCACCGAAAAGCTAGCTGCCATGGCGCGGGTGTGCAGTATTTATACTCTGAGCAAAAAGAGCTGGGTCCACCAAATAATCAAAAATAACACTGCACAGATTCAGCAGAATCAAGACCAGGCTTAGAGTTACAAACGTGCTACCTGGGAAAGAACCGAACGTATGTTTGAACTGTTTCAGATAATAGGCTTATTTTTATTTTTGTGAACTTCATCTCATTATCAGGTGGTTTCTAAGCTACCTCCTCTGCGCTAGGGGGC
Organism: Thaleichthys pacificus; assembly: GCA_023658055.1. Lineage (NCBI taxonomy): Eukaryota > Metazoa > Chordata > Actinopteri > Osmeriformes > Osmeridae > Thaleichthys > Thaleichthys pacificus. Next base: position 310,616 of record CM042854.1, read on the forward strand.
GAACTACAGTCTGATGACGTCGGGTTCTGAGGACAGGGAGCTTCGTGTGTTCAACAAAAGTCGCTGGGAGCTGCTGCCAGAGAGGACACCAAGAGTGCCTGAATTCTTCTTTTTTTCGAGATTTTAAAGCACAGTGAGACAATTAAAACACGTTATCAGTGCCTTTCAGTTTAAGTCATAAACGTGCAGGTTCGACCGTCGGTAGTCTAAATCTAAACTGGAGTAAAAAGCGAAGCTGCTTTGGAGCAGCCGTAGCACAGACTGTCGAGCTAGCCTTGTTAGCCACACAGCTAGCTAGCTATTTTGCTCGCCAGCTACTAGAGCCGGGCGACTCACAGCAGCACAACGGGGAACCAGGACCCGAAAGGGAGGCTGCCCGGTCGCGGCTTGATGCCCCCCTGTCTCCCTTGCCCCAGCACAAGCTCACGATGGGGGAGACCAAGATTATCTACCACCTTGACGATCAGGAAACGCCGTACCTTGTGAAACTATCTGTGCCTGCGGACCGCGTCACTCTCGCCGACTTCAAAAATGTCCTCAAGAAACCAAACTACAAGTTTTTCTTCAAATCGATGGATGATGACTTTGGGTAAACGATTTCTCCGTAATGTCTTCTGCTAGCTGTCTGACATTAGCTCGACAACATTTCACGATGGAAAATAAGTTAGTACGTGAACTATTATTTGTGAATAGACAGCCAATTCCTTTGTCCAGATTGTGCTACGCTGGCGAGCTAGGCTAGCCCGCTGCTAGCGCCATTGGTCTCATTACTGACACGTTTGTTTACATTGCCACTGCGTAACTGGCTAAGATTAGCTCAAAAAAGGCTCCTCGGATCTTAAAAGAATGTTTTACTAATCAGCGGAACATCGGAAAACAATTTCATGTGCATTATGTTTGGTTGGTTATAGACTGATAATAATTTAGAATTACGGAATGTATTGTGCAGTAGCTAGACCATCTGACCAGAATAGTATCATCGGCTGCTTGCGAGCGTCAGGTGTTGAAGTGGGCCACTCCCGTGAGCCCCCGCTGCTACAGGAGCTGTTAGCCAGCGAGCCCTGGAGCGGAGCCGGGAGGAATGCAGGCCAACTCGGAGGAATGCTCCGTCTATCACGGTGGCAGCTTTACGAGCCCGTGCCTTGTGTTCTCAGGAGTTTATACGGAACTTGGCCTGTTTCCTAAAGTGCCCCGTGGTCTCATATTCAGACCTATTAGCATCGACTCGCTACATGTGGACTAAATAGACACAGTGAGTGTTTGCTGTGTGTGTGTGTGTGTGTGTGTGTGTGTGGGGGGGGGGGGGTCAAGGGTGGGGCGCCTTTGCAGCTGACAAGACGGCGTTATCTTGGCGTAGAGGGCCGATCACTCACTCCTCTGCTGGCGCGAGGAAGACAAAACGCCGCCTGGAGGATATAGAGAGTTAAGAGGGGGGGAGAGAGGGGGAGAGCCTGTTTGGCAGGAGAGGTTGGACTGTGCTTAATCACCTAGCCTGCTAAGGTCAGATATTGTTAGGTCTTTAACAAGCAGGCAGTGTACCATCAGTGTACCATCAGTGTACCATCAGTGTACCATCAGTGTACCATCAGTGTACCATCAGTGTACCATCTGCACCACCTCTTCCAGCCAGGCTAGATTTCAGTGTAAGGGAGTGTGTGTGTGTGAGAGGTTTTGTAGTGAGGTGGGTGTATCGTTAAGTGTGTGTGTGAGAGAGAGAGGATTTATATGCTGGTGAACACATGAGTCATAAGAGACGTCTCTCACCCCTCTATTCATCTCTCTCTCTCTCTCTCTCTCTCTCTCTCTCTCTCTCTCTCTCTCTCTGTTTCTCTCTTTCAGGGTGGTGAAAGAAGAAATATCCGATGACAATGCCAAACTACCCTGCTTTAATGGACGTGTTGTGTCATGGGTGAGCCCAGAACACACATACACACACACACACACACACACACACACACACACATACACGCACACACATGTGGGTACCTATATTCATGTATTTGTGCCAGGAGGAGGAAGACTGTCTGATAGTTTAATTGATTGTTTGCTAAGCTTAGGGTTGTTTAGTTTGTGTGTTTGCTCCATGTGGCTGTTCATTAGGGATGTGTGTGTGACCCAGGACATGGTGTGTGTGTGTGTGTGTGACCCAGGACATGGTGTGTGTGTGTGACCCAGGACATGGTGTGTGTGACCCAGGACATGGTGTGTGTGACCCAGGACATGGTGTGTGTGACCCAGGACATGGTGTGTGTGTGTGTGACCCAGGACATGGTGTGTGTGACCCAGGACATGGTGTGTGTGACCCAGGACATGGTGTGTGTGTGTGTGTGTGACCCAGGACATGGTGTGTGTGACCCAGGACATGGTGTGTGTGACCCAGGACATGGTGTGTGTGTGTGTGTGTGACCCAGGACATGGTGTGTGTGTGTGTGTGTGACCCAGGACATGGTGTGTGTGTGTGACCCAGGACATGGTGTGTGTGACCCAGGACATGGTGTGTGTGACCCAGGACATGGTGTGTGTGTGTGTGTGTGTGACCCAGGACATGGTGTGTGTGACCCAGGACATGGTGTGTGTGACCCAGGACATGGTGTGTGTGAGAGAGTGTGTGTGTGTGTGTGACCCAGGACATGGTGTGTGTGTGTGACCCAGGACATGGTGTGTGTGACCCAGGACATGGTGTGTGTGACCCAGGACATGGTGTGTGTGTGTGTGTGTGTGACCCAGGACATGGTGTGTGTGACCCAGGACATGGTGTGTGTGACCCAGGACATGGTGTGTGTGTGTGTGTGTGTGACCCAGGACATGGTGTGTGTGACCCAGGACATGGTGTGTGTGACCCAGGACATGGTGTGTGTGTGTGTGTGTGACCCAGGACATGGTGTGTGTGACCCAGGACATGGTGTGTGTGACCCAGGACATGGTGTGTGTGACCCAGGACATGGTGTGTGTGACCCAGGACATGGTGTGTGTGAGAGAGTGTGTGTGTGTGACCCAGGACATGGTGTGTGTGAGAGAGTGTGTGTGTGTGTGTGACCCAGGACATGGTGTGTGTGACCCAGGACATGGTGTGTGTGAGAGAGTGTGTGTGTGACCCAGGACATGGTGTGTGTGAGAGAGTGTGTGTGTGACCCAGGACATGGTGTGTGTGAGAGAGTGTGTGTGTGACCCAGGACATGGTGTGTGTGAGAGAGTGTGTGTGTGTGCCTTTCCTACTACAGTACAGTGTAGGGGTACTACAGTGTGTGTGTGTGCCTTTCCTACTACAGTACAGTGTAGGGGTACCACAGTGTGTGTGTGTGCCTTTCCTACTACAGTACAGTGTAGGGGTACTACAGTGTGTGTGTGTGCCTTTCCTACTACAGTACAGTGTAGGGGTACCACAGTGTGTGTGTGTGCCTTTCCTACTACAGTACAGTGTAGGGGTACTACAGTGTGTGTGTGTGCGTTTCCTACTACAGTACAGTGTAGGGGTACTACAGTGTGTGTGTGTGCCTTTCCTACTACAGTACAGTGTAGGGGTACTACAGTGTGTGTGTGTGCGTTTCCTACTACAGTACAGTGTAGGGGTACTACAGTGTGTGTGTGTGTGCCTTTCCTACTACAGTACAGTGTAGGGGTACTACAGTGTGTGTGTGTGCCTTTCCTACTACAGTACAGTGTAGGGGTACTACAGTGTGTGTGTGTGTGTCCTGGGGTACTGCAGAGCTCACCATCTGTCGGATCTTGTCTCAGACAAGGAGGCATCTGCTTCCTAATAGCATTATCACACACTGATGTTAACACACACACACACAGGCACACACACACACACGGACACTCACAGGCCCAGAGCAGTAAATCTAGTGTCTCCAAGCTTGAGACATCTGGGTCTCTGCACAGCCTCCCTCCTCCATATCACAGGGTTCTCACGAGCACTCTTTCTGCGTGACACCTGATGAGAAGATCTCAGAGAGGAGGAGGAGGGACAGTGACATCATGGTGTCAGAGAGTGTCACCATTAATAGGGTTATTGTCTAGTGCTCACTGTGTGTGTGTGTGTGTGAGAGAGAGACAGTGTGTGTGTGTGTGAGAGAGAGAGAGACAGTGTGTGTGTGTGTGAGAGAGAGACAGTGTGTGTGTGAGTGAGAGAGAGAGAGAGAGAGAGAGACAGTGTGTGTGTGTGTGTGTGTGAGAGAGAGACAGTGTGTGTGTGTGAGAGAGAGAGAGAGAGACAGTGTGTGTGTGAGAGAGAGAGACAGTGTGTGCCGCCTCTATGTGATATCCTTCGTGTGTGTGTATAGTGAGTGTCAGTGTGCCTCTTGATAACTCAGCTCTTTGTGACAGGCTCATTGATAATTATGTAGATGGTAAATGTATTTGATAATTATGTGATTGGTTGTATGTTTGATTGACAGCTGGTGTCGGGGGACGGCGCCCACTCAGACGGAGGCTCTGTGGCTGACAGCCTATCAGAGGCAGCCCCACCGCTGGAGAGGACGGGGGGCATCGGGGACTCCAGACCGCCTTCCTACCAGTCAGTATCCCCTGCTGTGTGTGTCTGTGTGTGCCTCTCAGCTCTCTTTAACAACCATGTTACCATGGTAACATGTGTATACAGCTGATGAACAATCACCTCTTACACCAGCTTCTCTCTCTCTCCCCCAACTCCCCTCCTCTCTCCATCCCTCTTTTTCCTCCTCCCCCCTCTCCCCCCTCTCCCCCCCTCTCCCCCCTCCTCCCCCCTCTCTGGTTCCAGTGGGAAGGCAGCTGTGGGTCAGGACTCCCTGGACAGCAACATGGAGAGCGGCTCCCTGGTGTCCCAGAGGAGGGAGAGGCCCCGACGCAAACACAGCAGCCAGCACGGTCTGACCTCTAACCCTAACACTGCCCAGGCCTCTTCAGCCTCCACCTCAACACACACTGCCTAGACCTCTCTAAACCTCTTCTCCCCTCCCTCTCCGGTCTCCCTCCCCCGCAGGTGAGAGGATGAATGGGTTCCCTCGTGGCGTGCGAGGCCCGGAGCTGGGCAGCTTTGACAGCTGCTCGTCCTTCATGAGCAGCGAGCTGGACTCCACCAGCTGCTTCGACTCTGAGGACGACGACGCCACCAGCCGGTCTGACCCTCACACCATCTTTATACCTCCTCCACATGACCTTTATATGACCCCTAACACAGGCTGTTCACACCATCTTTATACCTCCTCCACATGACCTTTATATGACCCCTAACACAGGCTGTTCACACCATCTTTATACCTCCTCCACATGACCTTTATATGACCCCTAACACAGGCTGTTCACACCATCTTTATACCTCCTCCACATGACCTTTATATGACCCCTAACACAGGCTGTTCACATCCTCTTTATACCTCCTCCACATGACCTTTATATGACCCCTAACACAGGCTGTTCACACCATCTTTATACCTCCTCCACATGACCTTTATATGACCCCTAACACAGGCTGTTCACATCCTCTTTATACCTCCTCCACATGACCTTTATATGACCCCTAACACAGGCTGTTCACACCATCTTTATACCTCCTCCACATGACCTTTATATGACCCCTAACACAGGCTGTTCACATCCTCTTTATACCTCCTCCACATGACCTTTATATGACCCCTAACACAGGCTGTTCACACCATCTTTATACCTCCTCCACATGACCTTTATATGACCCCTAACACAGGCTGTTCACATCCTCTTTATGAACTCCATTGAAGTTCATGACCTCTGACCCCCAGGTTCAGTAACTGTGACCTCTGACCCCCAGGTTCAGCAGCTCCACTGAGCAGAGCTCCTCTCGCCTCATGAGACGCCATCGCCGTCGACGACGGAAACCTAAAACATCCAACATGGAGAGGGTGAGGCACACACACACTCAGTCTTACACACACACCCTCAGTCTTACACACACACACACATGCACACACACAGTCTTACACACACATACGTACGTACACACACACACACACACCCTCAGTCTTACACACACACACACACACACACACATACACACACAGTCTTACACACACAGGTGCTTGGTGTTCCAGTGTGGTTGTCTCTCCTCAGTCCTCATCGTTCAGCAGCATCACAGACTCCACCATGTCCCTCAACATAATCACCGTCACCCTCAACATGGGTAAGACCTGCCTGCCTGCCTGCCTGCCTGCCTGCCTGCCTGCCTGTCTGCCTGTCTGTCCGTCTGTCTGCCTGTCTGTCTGTCTGTCTCTGTCTGCCTGCCTGCCTGCCTGCCTGTCTGCCTGCCTGCCTGCCTGTCTGTCTGTCTGTCTGCCTGTCTGTCTGCCTGTCTGCCTGTCTGTCTGTGTCTGTCTGCCTGAAACCCATACCTGTTGTGATCTAAATCTTGACACCTAGTTCAAATGTAGAACAACACAGCAGCACGTGTGTAATGCACTTCCTGTTTCCTGCTGCCAGAGAAGTACAACTTCCTGGGCATCAGCATCGTGGGCCAGAGCAACGAGAGGGGGGACGGCGGCATCTACATCGGCTCCATCATGAAGGGCGGGGCTGTGGCAGCTGACGGACGCATCGAGCCTGGAGACATGCTGCTGCAGGTGAGACACACCTGAGGTGTGTGTGTGTGTGTGTGTGTGTGTGTGTGTGTGTTTGAGAGAGATCTAAACACACTTTTGTTCTCAGGTGAACGACATCAACTTTGAGAACATGAGCAACGATGATGCTGTCAGAGTGCTGAGAGACATCGTCCACAAACCAGGGTGACACACATACACGCTCTCTCTCACACACACACACACACACACACAGCATTACACAAACATCGATACCCAGACAGACACATCAGATCTCTGTATTTTCTGTGTTCTCTGTGTTAAGCGTGTGTGTGTGTTCCACAGACCCATTACTCTGACCGTAGCTAAGTGTTGGGACCCCAACCCTCGAAGCTGCTTTGCCTTACCCAGGAGTGAGTATTACACACACACTCATGTACACACACACACCCTCATACACGTACACACTCTCACATACACACCCATGCTCTCTTGTAACCCTGTCCCCCGTCCTCCTCCAGGTGAGCCGATCCGGCCCATCGACCCTGCAGCCTGGGTGTCCCACACGGCCGCCATGACGGGGGTGTTCCCCTCCTACGGCCTCAGCCCCTCTATGAGCACCGTCACCTCCACCTCCTCCTCCGTCAGCAGCTCCCTCCCCGAGACCGAGCGTGAGGCACTCCGTCACCTCCCCTGACCCCTGACCTGGCACAGCTGCATCATGTGATCATACCTCCCCTGACCCCTGACCTGGCACAGCTGCGTCATGTGATCATGGTTCCAGATGCTTGTCTTTCACCTTGTCTGACCAGTTCTGACTCCTCCTCCTGCTCCTCTCACCCTGTCAGGATTTGACGACTTCCACCTGTCGATCCACAGCGACATGGCAACGGTTGCCAAGGCGATGGCGTCCCCTGAGTCTGGGCTGGAGGTGAGAGACAGGATGTGGCTGAAGATCACCATCGCCAACGCCTTCATAGGTGCGCATCACTTCCTGTTTTTCTCACATTCCCTCAGTTGGCACTTGGATGTTTGGTCAGGGATCAAATCGTGTGTGTGTGTGTGCAGGCTCAGACGTGGTGGACTGGCTGTTCCACCATGTGGAGGGCTTCTCCGACCGGCGCGAGGCCAGGAAGTATGCCAGCAACCTGCTGAAGGCCGGCTTCATCCGCCACACCGTCAACAAGATCACCTTCTCAGAGCAGTGCTACTACGTGTTCGGAGACCTCTGTGGCAGTAAGGACCAACCCTGATCTGCTGCTACACGCTCCACACGCTACACGCTCCACATGCCACACGCTCCACACGCTCCACAGCTCTACAGGCTCCACATGCCACACGCTCCACACGCTAGACGCTCCACGCGCCACACACGCTCCACAAGCTACACGCTCCACACGCTACACGCTCCAGGCTTAGGTTCTAGAAATGGGGAGTTCTGCAGGGAAGGTTCTGGAACTGTGTAGAACACTGAGCAGTGCGGGACACCAGGTGTTGGAGTCCCAGGTGAGGCCGTGCTGACCTTCCTCTCTGCTCCCCAGACATGACACACCTCTCCCTCCACGACCACGACGGTTCCAGCGGGGGGGCGTCTGACCAGGACACCCTGCCCCCCCTGCCCCACCCCGGGGCGGCCCCCTGGCCCCTGGCCCTGCCCTACCAGTTCCCTGCCCCCCACCCCTACAGCCCCCCCCAGGACCTAGGCTACCCTGCTGGGGGGCGTGGCCAGGGCAGCGCCGGCAGCCAGCACAGTGAGGGTGAGTCTGGGGGCAGGGTTGTGGTTGGGGTTCAAGTTAGGGTTAACTTCCAGGGACCTGGTAGACCTGTACATCAAGAGACTGATGTACATCAAGAGACTGACCTCCCTCCCCCCTCTCCCCTCTCCCTCCTCCCCCTGACAGAAAGCAGTGGCTCCAACTGCAGTAAGACAGAAGGAAGGGGCGGAGCCGGTGGCTCCAAGTCAGGTGGCAGCGGCAGCGAATCAGAGGTGAGGAGCCAGCGTGCTGCCAGCGAGCGCAGCGTCCGCAGTTCCTATAGCCACCGCAGCGGCCACCCTCACGGGGGCCTGGTGTACGGGCCCCCCGGCCTGCCCCCCCACCTGGGGCCCCTGGCCTCCGCCCCCCCTGGGGCCCCCCCCGGCCGTGAGATGGCCTCCACGCCCCCGGAACTCTCCGGCTCGCGCCAGTCACTGCGAATGGCTGTGGGTAACCCTGGGGAGTTCTTCGTGGATGTCATGTGACAGGGGTCATGTGATGGGTCTGTGTTTGTTATTGTTTAGCGCTGAGAAGGACGGAGGCTTCTAGAAATCACTCCTCGCTCCATCCCGGCTCGTCATCCTTGTCTCCTGTGTGTGTCACCTGTTGGCTGTGAGGCTGGGGGGCACACAGGGACACGGGTGCCTTCCAGGGCCGAGGTAACGACCAGGACTACGGCCTTGGATGAGGTCCACACCATTTCCTGTTAGAGCGTCTCCATGGAGACACGGCTGGGTCTAGCGGCCATACTTTCTTCAGTGAAGAAGCCCCCAGGGGGAACCAAAGCGCCTTCCTGCGTTTCCTGCTTAGGAGGGGGACATGTTTGTGTGTGCACAGGAAGGGAGACAGGGGTGACTCAGCCTTTACTGCAGGATGCTTTATCGTTCATGTTCTGCTTCTCGTTTTCCGCTCCTTGTGTCTCTACAGCGGTCTGCCTTCCCCCAACCTTGCACAGACACACGGGGGAAAAACCTCTCCCTCCTCTCCTCCTCCCAGTCCTCTCCTCCCTTCACCCTCCCCCAATCCTCTCCCCCTCCCTCCTCTCCTCACTGTTACCTCTAACTACAGACTATGCCCTCCACCCCCTAAAAAAGTATGAGAAAGCATTTCTGTTAGCCTTTACCTTTCTACAGACTTTTAAATGTTTGACTTTTGATAAAAAAAACTGAGAAGATGAGACGTTTGTGTAGATCGACTGAGAGGAGAGCATGGCGGCCATCTTTATTCTGCCTGCTTTTGTTTTAGATCTAGTGGGTCACCAATACTTGCATTTTTATTAACACTAAAACGTGAGCATTCAGTCTCAAGACTCCATTTTATTCAGCCAGAAAGCCTCTGTTGTATGATGATGTATCATGGGGGGAAACCTTTCTTATCATGTGTTTCACACTACTTTTATCAATGTCTTTTTATTTATAAATATAGTTTTATGACTTTAACTTGGTTGCGTCTTCCTTTCCTGCGTATGTGTGTGTGTGTGTGTGTGGGGGGGGGGGGGGGGCTGTGTGTGAGAGAGCTGTAGAGGTTTGGCTTAGGACACACAGCATTCCAATCAGTACAAGGAATCTGGTCCACAGATGTGTGTGTGTGTGAGAGAGTTTGTGTGTGTGTAGGGCGGGGGGGTCCAACCGTTATCTGTAGTTTATCACCTCTCCAACTCACTGACCCACTCAAATAGTTAACTTACCTAAACTCCCCAGTGCCGCAAATAGTTTTATGCTTGCTTAAATGTTGCTGCATCTACAATGGCAACGTCAGGAAGCTTCCTGTGGGTAGTTAGTTAAAATACCAGAGAAGAGAAACAGCCATGGATCCAACGGCAGCCAACAAACATGAACCGGACAAACACAGACAATGTGGTGCCAAACAAAGCGGATAAAGGTGTTTAATAGAGCTCCCCTCTATCTCCAAATATTTGTGTTATCTTTCACCGACCTTTTCAATGGAAACTTTGTAGCAATACTTATCATAAGGGCGCGGCCGAGGCGTTAACACATAGCCCAGCCGCGCCTTTTCCCGGTTTGACCGTAAACGTCGCCAGCAGCTCCAGGTCAGCTGATAGTTTGGAGGAGGCGGACCGTGAAGTTAGCGGGTTTGTGAACCAGGAATTCATTGACTTCATTACTTAACTCTAAACCAAAAAAGGGAGGCCGTTATCGGCGTGAGAGAACTCGGGTAAGCTGAGTAATCATATTTGAGATATATATAATATCAGTTACATAGCTAGAAAGGTGATCGAAGGTTGAAATAGATCCGTTTATTTGTGCCTGTGAAGAGCTTGCATGTTGGCTAGCTATGTCCTCGGTCGGCCTAGTGTACTTGCTGAAAAATATAGGACTGGGGAATGCCTAAAATATATCTAGAACATAAACATAATTTGGTATTGCATGATGTAGTCTCAGTTATATATATATTTGAGTGATGCAACCAGCTGTACCAATTGTGGAACAATGCCATACTTAATAAGCTTTTCATTATTAAACGTGTAGTGTCTTCATTCCATGGTATATAGTCTCAGCCCGCTACTGCATCCTATAGCTCCCGTTACTTTAGCTACCTTAGTAGCACTAACTCCTGACTGGTTGATCGCCTAGCTTAATAAGCTAGCTGAGTAGCCGGGTCTCATTCATCCCAGGTTGAAGGTCAAGTAAGCATGTGTATCAGCTAACTACAAGCTACACACAATGTGCTTAGCCAACAACGTACAGACACGGAAGGATGGCAACTTAACGTTCAGAGATAAATCACGATGGCTCAGAATCTAGCTAAGTAGCTAGCTAGCTAGTTCATGTTTCCGGAAAATGTATGGCAGACATCTTGGGCCAATAAAAGAACGAATAAAGCGCTTAGCTATATCTGGCTACGATACAGCTTGTTTTGAACACGAAAGATCCAAGTCTCCTCGTGGAACGGATAAGATCGCGCTGATCCGCTTAGTATGTCGTGTCTAAACGTAGCTGATATCGCCTGGGCTGAACTGTTGCTGTTGTGGAAACCGTCCCACTTCCACCCTGGGCAGCACGAACATCACGTCTCTAAACGGGCAAATATTTGCTCTCTGCTTCCACGTGAAAGCCAGTTTCATCCCAGAACATAAAGCTACACTGTCAGCCATATGTTGAGGCTACAGATAAGATACTACTATGTTCATACTACAATATGATACATGTATAGTATGTAGTTGGGCTGAACATGATTCCAGAATGTTCTGACTTTGATATCTCAGGTAGTGGGCCATTCCTGCTCAACATGAGAACCTTTTAGACGGAGCTAAATCACAGGGTGGTTACCTGTGTGGGGTGGTGTGGGGTGGTTACCTGTGTGGGGTGGATTGAGAGAACATGTGCTTGTGTGTGTTGACTGAACCACCACAGTGGAAGACTGTGTGGACTGTGGACAGGAAGAAGTGTGGCATGAAGCCCATACATCACCTCTCCCTTATCCTCCATGTTTCTCTCTACATCTCCCCTCCCATCCATAATCCACCTCTCTATCTCTCTCTCCCTCCCTTACCCTACCTCTCCCCCTCTCCCCCCCTCTCCAGGTGGGAGTGTTCACCATGGCCAGTGAGGACTGAGGGACAGCCACGATGATCGGAGGACTGTTCATCTACAACCACAAGGGAGAGGTGCTGATCTCCCGCGTCTACCGCAATGACATAGGGTGAGACGCACACACACGCACACACACACACACAGACACAGACAGAACACACACACACACACACACAGAACAGAACACACACACAGAACAGAACAGAACACACACACACACAGAACAGAACACACACACACACACAGACACAGAACAGAACACACACACGCACACACACACAGACAGACAGACAGAACATAACACACACACACACAGACACACAGAACAGAACACACAAAGACATGCATAGTATTCATGTCTAATACAGTGTTCTCTCTGCAGTGTATGTTGGCTGTGTGTTTAAGTGCCCCTATGGACCAGTGGGTTTCACATTTTCACAAAGACAACCTGCATTACATACTGAGAGGAGCTCAGCTCGGCTCACACGCACGTCTCCGTGACGATGCGATGTGTATGTCTCCGTGACGATGCGATGCGTATGTCTCCGTGACAATGCGATGTGTATGTCTCCGTGACGATGCGATGTTTGTCTCCGTGACGATGCGATGTGTATGTCTCCATGGCGATGTGTTGAGAAGGTGCTTGTCTCCTGCCAGGCAGGCTGGCCACTGGGTTCCCCGTTGCTGACTGTTTACAGCAGTTCCACTCCTCATACTGCAACTCCACTAGCCTAGCAACCGCCGTGGCTCCTACATCACGCATCTCTCTGTCTCTCTCTCTGCGCTAATCTCTCCCTCTCTCCCTGTGTGTATTGACATGCACGAAAATGTCTGTTCATTTTTGTCTCTTTCCTCTCCTCCTTTTTACATCCCTCTTCTTCTCTCGGTCCTTTTCTCCTCCTCCTCCCATCTGTCCATCCTGGCCCATGTAGGACTAGGTAAGAGACATGCCAACCTATCAAGCATGACTCTGCCGCTCCCTCAACCCATGGTAACCAATCAGAGGCTCCGATTTGCATGACCTTTGACCTCACAGCAGGTTCCTTCCTAATGCCCCCTCTGAACATGTCACCTGACATTGCAGTGAATAAACCAGTCCCCTCAGAACCTGTTATAACCAGTCCCCTCAGAACCAGTTATAACCAGTCCCACCAGCTCAGCCTAACCCTTCCTCAGTCTTGAGCTGCAGCCTGAAGGACCCCTCCCTCCCTCTGCTGGTATCTGTAGCGAGCAGCTGGTTCTGGTTCTTCATTCACCTGCTGGAACAAGTTAGGCTTCTACACAGGCAGTCTGCTGCCCAGCTGTTAGTCATACTGTTTAAACATTGAATAACTCAGCTTTATATATAAGATATATAAAGATAACGTATAAGATAACGTTCTGCTTCACTGCCAGTTAACAGTGCTAGTGTTGCAGGGGACAGTGCCCTCTAGTGGTGGAGAACACACCAGACCTGAAAATGTCTAACAATCTCTTCTCTTCTTCAATCTCTATCCACCCATCTCTCTACTCATCTCTCCTCGCACTGTAACCATCTCTTAATCCTTCTACATCTGTATCTCTATACATCTCTATCTCTATTAGGGGTGGGAATCTTTTGGTACCTCACGATTCGATTCAAATCGATTCTTGGGGTCACGATTCGATAAAAAAATCGATACACGATATAAAAAATCAAGGTTTTCCCCCCAGCCCTAATCTCTGTCCCCCCCCCCCCCCCCCAGACGTAACGCGGTGGATGCGTTCCGCGTGAACGTGATCCACGCCCGGCAGCAGGTGCGCTCCCCGGTCTCCAACATCGCCCGCACCTCTTTCTTCCACGTGAAGCGCTCCAACATCTGGCTGGCCGCCGTCACCAAGCAGAACGTCAACGCTGCCATGGTGTTCGAGTTCCTCTACAAGATGTGTGATGTCATGGCTGCCTACTTTGGGAAGATCAGTGAGGAGAACATCAAAAACAACTTTGTCCTCATCTACGAGCTGCTGGATGGTAACTAGGGGTGGTAACTAGGGATGGGAATCTTTGGTACCTCGAAAGTACCTTGAAATTGATTCTTGGGGTCACGAATCGATTAAAAAACGATTCGCGATTTTTTATTAAAAAACATTTACATTTGTGAATCGATGTATTCCCCCACCCCTAACGGCAATTGTGACGAGGACGTCAAACATTTTAAACTATTTTTTTTATCTGGTTTTGTGTGTTTTATGATGAGTTGTGTTTTGTTGGGAAAATGTGTTGCTTTGTTTGTTCTGTATGGTTCACTGCTGCTGGAGGGTTATTGGCCTTAATGTGTGTGTGTGTGTGTGTGTGTGTGTGTGTGTGTGTGTGTGTGTGTGTGTGTGTGTGTGTGTGTGTGTGTGTGTGTGTGTGTGTGTGTGTGTGTGTGTGTGTGTGTGTGTGTGTGTGTGTGTGTGTGTGTGTGTGTGTGTGTGTGTGTGTGTGTGTGTGTGTGTGTGTGTGTGTGTGTGTGTGTGTGTGTGTGTGTGTGTGTGTGTGTACAGAGATCCTGGACTTTGGTTATCCCCAGAACTCAGAGACAGGAGCTCTAAAAACCTTCATAACCCAACAAGGCATCAAGGGCCAGGTACCCCTCTCTCTACTCTCTCTCTACCTCTCTCTACCTCTCTCTACTCTCTCTCTACTCTCTCTCTACCTCTCTCTACTCTCTCTCTACCCCTCTCTACTCTCTCTCTACCTCTCTCTACTCTCTCTCTACCTCTCTCTACTCTCTCTCTACTCTCTCTCTACCTCTCTCTACCTCTCTCTACTCTCTCTACCTCTCTCTACTCTCTCTACCTCTCTCTACCTCTCTCTACTCTCTCTACCTCTCTCTAGCTCTCTCTACTCTCTCTCTACCTCTCTCTCTACCTCTCTCTACTCTCTCTACCCCTCTCTACTCTCTCTCTTCTCTCTCTCTACCTCTCTCTACCTCGCTCTACTCTCTCTACCTCTCTCTACTCTCTCTACCTCTCTCTACTCTCTCTACCTCTCTCTACTCTCTCTACTCTCTCTACCTCTCTCTACCTCTCTCTACTCTCTCTACCTCTCTCTACCCCTCTCTACTCTCTCTCTACCTCTCTCTACCCCTCCACTCTCTCCACTCTCTCTACTTCTCTCTCTACCTCTCTCTACTCTCTCTCTACTCTCTCTCTGAACATGACTGGTTATTCCAGGTGTATGCATAGGAAGGTGTTGTTCCTGGTGTATGTGTGTGATGTAGGTAGGTACAGCTGTTCACCCCCCCCCCCCCCCCCCCCCCCCCCCCAGCACCAGACCAAGGAGGAGCAGTCCCAGATCACCAGCCAGGTGACTGGGCAGATCGGCTGGAGGCGAGAGGGCATCAAGTACCGCCGCAACGAGCTCTTCCTGGACGTGCTGGAGAGCGTGAACCTGCTGATGTCTCCCCAGGGTGAGCTGGATAACGCAGTTATAACGCCAGTGATTATACAGTGATAAAAGAGGAATAAACCATTCATAAAAAAGTAATACTGTAAAAATACAGGGATGAAACACTGAAAATACATTAAAACAGTAATAATACATGAATTATACATTGATGATATATTAATAATACATTACTAATAAACAAATAACACATTGATCACGAGAGCCAGACATGACTCAGCGCAAACACCTTGATCCTGGACCTTCTGCTCACGTGGCTTTGGAGACAAACATCTTCTTAATGAACAACATGAAGCGTGAGGTGACCTGTTGACCCCTGACCCCTGCAGGTCAGGTGCTGAGTGCCCACGTGTCGGGGCGTGTGGTGATGAAGAGCTACCTGAGTGGGATGCCAGAGTGCAAGTTCGGCATGAACGACAAGATCGTCATCGACAAGCAGGGCAAGGGCGGGGTCACCGACGAGGCTGGGAAGAGGTAAATGACGGCTCTGGGGGCCAATGGGGATGGAGCAGGATGCCTGACAGCCTATTAGAGGCCAGATCTGTCAGCATCTGTTCTGGTTATGTTTGTTCTCCACACTCACTCCCTTCTTCTGTTTGTTTCCTCTCCCTCTATCTCTGTTTCTCCTACTATCTCTCCCTCTATCTCCCCCTCTCTCTCCCCCTCTCTCTGTTTCTCCCTCTCTTTCTCCCTCTCTGCTTCCTCTCATCTCTCCCTCTCTCTCTGTTTCTCCTCTCTCTCTCTCTCTCTCTCTCTCTCTCTCTCTCTCTCTCTCTCTCTCTATGGTCTTCAGTGAGTTAGGGGGAAGGTACGGTATATTCCTCCCTCCAGTTAGTCTTCCAGCTGCTCAGTCTAAACATGTGTGGAGGCCCGGGTCGCTAGCTCCACCCCCCGGGTCGCTAGCCCCACCCCCCGGGTCGCTAGCTCCACCCCCCGGGTCGCTAGCTCCACCCCCCGGGTCGCTAGCCCCACCCCCCGGGTCGCTAGCTCCACCCCCCGGGTCGCTAGCTCCACCCCCCGGGTCGCTAGCCCCACCCCCCGGGTCGCTAGCTCCACCCCCCGGGTCGCTAGCTCCGCCCCTGGATGAGGCTCATGGGCATCACCAAGCTGACCCTGAGGTCAAAATCATGGCTCTTCAAAGTTCAAATCTAGGTCTGACCATGCGCCCTGCAGGAATGCTTATGAACATAAATCAAGCGCCTCCACATATCTTTAGTCAACAGCAGGAAAGGTTTTCGTCTGTGATAAGTGAATGTTTGTTTTGTCTGTGCAACCAGAGGAACCTTCTGGTTGTAGGGTTAGACTGTCCCTGTTTGTGTGTGTATGTGTGAGAGAGCAGTGTTTTGTGGTTGAAGTTGTGTAGAGAGAGATTACTGTGTGTGTTTCTGTGTTCAGTCTTAGTTGTCAAGTGGTTAAGTAGATTGTTGTGTTTCTAAACGGTTGCTGTTGGGGGTTACTGTGTGTGTGTGTGTGTTATAATGTGATGTTCAGGCAAATGAGCAGGTATGTGTGTGAGCAGGTGTGTGTGTGTGAGCAGGTGTGTGTGTGTGAGCAGGTGTGTGTGTGAGCACGTGTGTGTGTGAGCAGGTGTGTGTGTGTGTGAGCAGGTGTGTGTGTGTGTGAGCAGGTGTGTGTGTCTCTGACCAGCTGTCGTCCTGCAGCAGTGGGAAGCAGGCCATAGCCATCGATGACTGCACCTTCCACCAGTGTGTGCGACTCAGCAGGTTTGACTCTGAACGCAGCATCAGCTTCATCCCTCCTGACGGAGACTACGAGCTCATGAGGTCAGTCCCCTGACTCTGACCCCTCACCCTGACCCCTCACCCTGACCCCTCACCTGGTCGCTAGTGTTTCACTACCATACCTAGCTAGCGTCACTACCATACCTAGCTAGCGTCAGTACCATACCTAGCTAGCGTCAGTACCATACCTAGCTAGCGTCACTACCATACCTAGCTAGCGTCAGTACCATACCTAGCTAGCGTCAGTACCATACCTAGCTAGCGTCAGTACCATACCTAGCTAGCGTCAGTACCATACCTAGCTAGCGTCAGTACCATACCTAGCTAGCGTCACTACCATACCTAGCTAGCGTCAGTACCATACCTAGCTAGCGTCAGTACCATACCTAGCTAGTGTCAGTACCATACCTAGCTAGCGTCAGTACCATACCTAGCTAGCGTCAGTACCATACCTAGCTAGCGTCAGTACCATACCTAGCTAGCGTCAGTACCATACCTAGCTAGCGTCAGTACCATACCTAGCTAGCGTCACTACCATACCTAGCTAGCGTCACTACCATACCTAGCTAGCGTCACTACCATACCTAGCTAGCGTCACTACCATACCTAGCTAGCGTCAGTACCATACCTAGCTAGCGTCAGTACCATACCTAGCTAGCGTCACTACCATACCTAGCTAGCGTCAGTACCATACCTAGCTAGCGTCAGTACCATACCTAGCTAGCGTCAGTACCATACCTAGCTAGCGTCAGTACCATACCTAGCTAGCGTCAGTACCATACCTAGCTAGCGTCAGTCATGTGTTTACTGTGTTCACCAGCTTCTTTACTACAGTGTGATGGTTTATGTGTCAGGTACCGCACCACCAAGGACATCATCCTGCCGTTCCGCGTGATTCCTCTGGTCCGGGAGGTGGGTCGCACCAAGCTGGAGGTCAAGGTGGTCATCAAGTCCAACTTCAAACCCTCGCTGCTGGCCCAGAAGATAGAGGTGAGCTGGACTCCACCTGGACCCACCTGGAGGTCTAGGTCCATAACCTAACCTAGCTAGGGCTGGTCTAGGTCTATAACCTAACCTAGCTAGGGCTGGTCTAGGTCTATAACCTAACCTAGCTAGGGCTGGTGGTGTTGGTCCTGCCTAACCCAGCTAGGGCTGGTGGTGTTGGTCCTGCCTAACCCAGCTGGTGGTGTTGGTCCTGCCTAACCCAGCTGGTGGTCCTGCCTCTAACCCTCTCCCCCCCAGGTGCGTATCCCTACCCCCCTCACCACCAGTGGCGTCCAGGTGATCTGCATGAAGGGCAAGGCCAAGTACAAAGCCAGCGAGAACGCCATCGTCTGGAAGTTAGTGCCTCAGTCTGTCTCTCTCTCGCTCTCCCCCCTCTCTCTCTCTCGCTCTCTCGCTCTCTCTCTCGCTCTCCCCCTCTCTCCCTCGCTCTCGCTCTCCCCCTCTCCCTTGCTCTCTCTCCCTCCCCCCTCCCCCTCTATGGGTTTATCTATCTTTTTATCCCTTCTCTTTTGCTCTCTCTCGCTTTCCTTTCCACTGTTTGTGCTGGTTCACATGTATTTACTGTGCCCGTGTGTGTGTGTCCTTGTGTGTGTGCAGGATCAAGCGCATGGCAGGGATGAAGGAGTCTCAGATCAGTGCTGAGATCGAGCTGCTGCCCACCAACGACAAGAAGAAGTGGGCACGGCCCCCCATCTCCATGAACTTTGAGGTGGGCACATACACACCCCACACACACACACCACACACACCACACACACCCCACACACACCCCACACACCACACACACACACCACACACACACCCCACACACCACACACACACCCCACACACACACACCACACACACCCCACACACCACACACACACCCCACACACAACACACACACCACACACCCCACACACACACCACACACACCCCACACACACCACACACACACACTCTGCACACACTCCTCATCTGTCACACACCGCACACACACACCACACACACCCCACACACACCCCACACACCCCATATCACACACACACCACACACACACCACACACACACACACTCTCTGCACACACTCCTCATCTGTTACACACACCACACACACACACCACACACACACCACACACACCCCACACACACCACACACACACCACACACACACCACACACACACACATACCCCACACACACACACTCTGCACACACTCCTCATCTGTCACACACCGCACACACACACCCCACACACACACCCCACGCACACACTCTGTATCTGTCTGTCACCCACACTCCCCCCCTCCCCCAGGTGCCGTTCGCCCCCTCAGGTCTGAAGGTGCGCTACCTGAAGGTGTTTGAGTCCAAGCTCAACTACAGCGATCACGACGTCATCAAGTGGGTCCGCTACATCGGCCGCAGCGGGATCTACGAGACGCGCTGCTAGCCCCGCCCACCTGCAAGCCCCGCCCACCACCAACTGGCCCCGCCCACTGTCTGCAAAACGTTGCTAGCTTTTGTGACCACCCTCCTCCCTCTCTCCTCCCTCTCTCCTTCCACCACCCTTCTCCTCCTTCCTCCCCCTCTCTTCCTCCCTCTCCTCCTCCCCTCCTCCTTCTCTCCTCCTCCCTCTCTCCTCCTCCCTCTCTCTCCTCCTAAATGTTTAAGGGAGAGGGATTAACATTTAAAAGGCAGAACACAGATATATGCAGGACGTGAAATGTTGTGTCAGTGACTTCAGACGTCTGTTGTGAACACCAGGGTTAGGGTTAGTGTGTGTGTGGGGGTCCTGGGTGTTTAGGGGGGCCAGTACCCCCCCCCCCCCTCTAGTATTTCTGAGCTCCTCTCCACCCTGTAGTTCTACATAGCTTACAAGTTCCATTATCCTCTCTGGTCTGGTTGCTCACTTCCTGCCTCTGAGCTTCTCTGTGTGTGAGGATCATTGATTGGCTGCCATGTGTGAGTGGGTGGAACAGACTTGGGCAGTGACTCTGCCCCCTGGTGGTCACATGGTGTTGTGTCTGATGTGTCATGGTGACTGTACTGTCCAATAAAATGTGATCATGTACCCAAGTCTTCCCCTGGCTATGGCTGTTCTATGCTTGAGCCTTTGACTCCAGATCAAGAGTTCCCAGGTTCAGATCCCCCATGGATCTGCTAACTGAAGACATAATCAGGTGTGCTGAGAAACCCTCCAGACCAGCTGGTCACTGCTGTTCACCTCCTGCCTGTTTATCTGAATCCAGAAAGACTTGCAACCTGCTTATCTGCCTGCACCTGCAGAAGAACGTCCTGTCCTCCCAGAATCCTTTGCAACTGAACACGACACACAAAGACAACCACTGTAAGTAACATCTTTATTTTTTGTTGCATTTGTGTTTTTTGTTATTTTTCCTCATCATTCGTCTGGCCTGAACATCCAGGCTCTCCACAACACACACAGACAGGATTCAAACTGAAATTGCTCCAGGATCCAGACCGTTGGAACTCCCGCAAGTCAGAAGAACTGATTGATCAGATGTTCCATAACATCAGACCAGTGAGATTTAAAAACGGATGGAATCCCATCCGTTATGGTTACAAGATTACCGGCTTTAAAAGAAGAATCTCCCCTCGTTTCAGCTACACACTCATGCTGTATCACCATGGTGACGGACAAGCCATGCCCTCAGCCTAGCACGCCGCGATTCGCCCCCCTGTGAACGTCTGATACCGTCTTTAATATTCTTCCTAGAATTTCTCTCTCGTCCTATCAGATCTCCACAGTGCATAGGGAGGAGGGGCTAGTAGGAGGCGATCGGAGATTCACTTTTTTGTTTAAATCATACAGATATACACAGATACACAAACACTTTCTCTCCCCAGCTGTAGAACCCTGAACCCAGACAGACCAGGACTCTGGTTCTAAACTCAAGAAGAACCTTCCTCTTAGACAGTCTCTCCCCCTGTTAGTCTCTCCCCCTGTTAGTCTCTCCCCCTGTTAGTCTCTCCAGAGGCATGCATGCACACACACTCACAAACAAATGCGTGTGGACGAACACACACACCAGGGAGAGCTGGTCTGGACACACCCTGGGAGAGCTGGTCTGGACACACCCTGGGAGAGCTGGTCTGGACACACCCTGGACAGCTGAGCAGCTGAGTTCTGCTGTGGTCCTCCAGGGTTGGTCTGGAGCTCAGACAGCATATCCCACAATCCCCTGCTTCAACAAGTCTCTACAACATCATCACATCTGGGTGACAGAGAACAGGAAGTGAGTGAGATCATCACATACAGGTGTGAATGAGGAAGTAACTTACAGGAAGTAACGGAGAATGTGACATGTAGGAAGTGAGAAAGTAACACAGGAAGTGAAATCCCAACCCCCCCCCCCCCGACTTAACAAGTGGTTAAAATAAACATACAAAAAATTAAAACGTGTCTAAAACACAAACTAAAATCAAGGGCGATCCATGTGAAGCGACTGGCTCTGGTTGCTGTGGTAACAACGGAACAACAAAAAACGATCAGGGGAACACTATTAACAAACAACTGGCCCATGATTGGACGAGCTCTACAGGCATAATCCAACGAACTGGCTTGCAATTGGAGAATCTATGGCGTTGCTACCGGCAACAGAGGGCTAGGACAGAGAGAGGAGCCCCTCCCTCTTTAATCCTCGTCTTCGTCATCGTCATCCTCGCTGATGGGGTAACCACGGGCGACGTGGTGGGAGGGGGGGGAGGGAGGGGGGGAGGTCTTGGTGAAGAAGGGGAGGCGGAAGGAGGGGGAGGGGGAGCGCTCCTCCCTGGTGGGGCTGCGCTCCTCCCTGGTGGGGCTGCGCTCCTCCCTGGTGGGGCTGCTGTTAGGGCTCTGCCTGGGGCTGATGGCCTGGAGCATACGCCCTCGACCCTCCTTCAACATGTGTTCTGCAAGGGGGAGGGAGGGGGGGAGAGGAGAGAGAGGGGAGGGAGGGAGGGAGGAGAGGAGAGGGAGGAGAGGAGGGGGGGAGAGGGAGAAGGGAGAGGGGAGAGGAGGGGGGGGGGAGGAGAGGAGGGGGGGAGAGGGAGAGGAGAGAGAGGGGAGGGAGGGAGGGAGGGAGGAGAGGAGGGGGGGAGAGGGAGGGGAGGGAGGAGAGGGGGGGAGGAGAGGAGAGAGAGGGGAGGGAGGGAGGGAGGGAGGAGAGGAGGGGGGGAGAGGGAGAAGGGAGAGGGGAGAGGAGGGGGGGGGGGAGGAGCGGAGAGAGAGGGAGGAGAGAAGGGGGGGGAGAGAGGGAGGATAATATGTCAAGACGAATCAACTGCAACAGTCTCTCCCTCTCTCTCGTACTGTGGCAGAGGTGAACAGTGTAGAGCTCACCAGCGCCCCCTCTGGACCAAACATCTGCAGGAAGTTGCCGATGAACTCCCGGGATTTCTCCTCCCACTTCTGAATGAGGTCGATGCTCTTCTCCTCCACCTTCTGGACGAACTCTTTGCTCTTCTCCTCAACATCTTTCACCTTCCTCTTCACCTTGTCCACACGCTCCTGCAGGTGGTACTTCTTCTCCTGTGGGTGGGAACAGACAGATAATCATTATGAAACGGTCAGTTAAACATGATGATAGTGATGATGATCGAGCTGCTGAAGATACGTACGTTAATGAAGCTGACGTTCAGCTCCTTGGCGGTGTACCCCCGCTGCAGGTTGCGTCTGACGTACACATCGTAGTCTCGTACGATCCGCGTGATGATGTCAGAGGTGGAGATGCCCTCTGTCCGCTGGGTGGGAGCGAACATGCCTGGAGGTCAGAGGTCAGGGGTCACACCAGAGAGTCAGGGGTCGAGACTCGAGTGCTTGTTGCTATGGGTGCTGCTATGGTACCCACCCGCCTCTTTGATGTGCTTGTAAACGTCGTCACTTCCCGCTGAGGAGTATGGGATGTCGTCATGGGCAACAAAGTCGATCTAGAGAGGAGGGGTGGGGGGTCAACAGAACAACATTGCATACAAGACATGCAGGGTACACACACCTACAGCTCTCTCTCTCTCTGTTCATCACACACCTACAGCTCTCTCTCTCTGTTCATCACACACCTACAGCTCTCTCTCTCTGTTCATCACACACCTACAGCTCTCTCTCTCTGTTCATCACACACCTACAGCTCTCTCTCTCTGTTCATCACACTGCTACAGCTCTCTCTGTCTCTGTTCATCACACATACAGCTCTCTCTCTCTCTTCATCACACTGCTACAGCTCTCTCTCTCTCTCTGTTCATCACACTGCTACAGCTCTCTCTCCCCCGCCTCCTACCCGGTGCTTGGCCAGGAACTCTGGGGAGAGGGTCCAGGGTGCGTTCCTCACCACCTCGTCTATGTAGCGACAGTGGCTAACAGCATCATAGCGCTCGTCCTCGTTCATCACAGTAAAGCCCTTAAACTGGTGTGTCAGGTCGTCACTACACACTGGGGGCGACACACACACAGACACACACACACACACAGACACACGTACAGACACAAACACAGGTTGAAAAGGTTAAGGGGTGAGTGTAGCTCAGTGGTTACAGCATTAGACTGCTACATTAGTACATTACAGACAAGTGTAATTTTACACCTGACACCCTCTCACACACACACTCACAAACACACACCTTGTCACACACACTCACAAACACATACACACCCCCTACCTCCTACGATGAGGTGTGTGTTGGGGAACAGGCCCTTGGCCTGCATGAGGGCGCGGGCGTGGCCGGAGTGGAACACATCGAAGATGCCGTCTGCGTACACCCTCACCGGCCTATCAGCTGAGAGCAGGGGCGGGACATGGCAGTGACTGACAGCTCCAGAGTGTGTGTGTATACTGTGTGTGTGTGTGTACTGTATGTGTGTGTGTCTTACGTGGGGTGCCTCGCTTGGCCTCCTCCATGCTGACTCTCTGGTAGGGTTTACAGTCTGCCGGCTCCAGCTCATCAGCAAACGGAGCAGGATGCTTCAACCCCTGGACACACACACACACACACAGGTAACGTGTTTTCCAGGTGTGAACATCACATAACACAGATCATCTGCTCTCCCTTCCCCCATTACCACAGTGCATCTTGGGACTTTAACAGCTCTGTCCTCGGCCTCCCCGTTCGAGCCCTCTCTCCTCCTCTTCCTGGACAGCTGCCGACGGGACGTGTGGGCCTCCATCTTGCTGCAGGGGGCAAAGGTCGCACACCAGAGACTGAATACACATGTGAAATGTATTTTTTGGGTTGTTTGCGTTCCCGGCAGTTCCGCTTCTCTCCACTGGGTGGCGCCCTTGCTAATCATGTTCCCACAAAGAAGCAGGAACAGTCTGGCGGTGTGGCTGTCACTATTACATAATAGTCTGGAACACTCAACAGGGGAGGTATTCAGCTCCCTTTAAACCCCTTTTACACACACACACACGTCCACCTCCCCGCGCCCGAGAGGGACAGATCTCTTGACTTGTTTACACCGCGTCGGTCCCGCCCCATTCCGTACATACCGGAGCTAATAAGCAGTCAGCAGACACGCTATGCACTAAGAGTGTCCCCCGGTGTCCCCCGCCCGGTTAGCTCGGTCTGACTGCAGTGCAGAAGTCAAAACCGAGCCGATAAGTGACGTTATATGCTGCTGACTTCCAACATTGCTATTTAGCCCTTCCTTGTTTATCGGGGCAAGAAGGAGAGCAACCAGCTACCTGGCACTACTGACACTTATGTAACAAGCCTCTCACCCCGTCTCCCTTTCTCTCTCCTCCCCCCTTCTCTTTTACCCTCCATCCCCCATTCTTTTTCCCCTCTCTCTCCGTCCTCCAGTTGGCTCCGTTTAAAGGGGGCGCATAGCATGTAAGATTTACATCCGTTCATAACGGGGTCGGTTGCTATAAGGGGAACGTGCAAGGGCGACACGAGCTACTGCAAAGTCATTCCTCTGATCTGAATATAGAAACAGTGTTCTTGTTGCTCTTTAACACCTCACACTCTCTCTCTCGCTCTCTCTCACACACACACACACACAGCCCTGCTGTGTCATAGCGATCTGGCCTCTGAAAGGGAAATTGAGGACTGAAAGTGGTAGTTGGGGTGGGTGGTGACTTTGCTTTACTGTGTTAACAACACCATCCACATTCAACCTTGCCCTGAGTCCATCACCAGAAGGAAATGAAAGGGTCGGGAGATTCCGTTCTTATCGACACGTAGCTTTAGTTTAGCTGACAGTGATCTGGCCGAGCAGCTGTCGGGTTATTTGGCCCCGGCTAGCTAGTCTGTCCCGGGGTTAGTTATTAAAGCTTCACCGGGCGTCCTACGTAAACCAGCGGTAACCACAACTAAACGACGGGATAGCTGACTTTAAAGACTTGACAGTGTCTCCAAGTATCTAGCCACCTGGATGTTTAGTGAAACTAATGACATTACGTCAAAAATACATGTATTTGCAGCACCTCTGTCTGATTGAAAACGACCGTACCGTAGCTAGCTAGGGTTAGCTAACTAACGTTAGATTGTTCAACTTCAACAAATACGCGAAGTGTGACATGTTGGTTGGCAAGATGTTAGCTAGATAGGCTAGTTAGTTAACTCACCAGCACCGACAATCGATTTAAATGACAAACGAAAGGATTGGTGTTTCTTGGGTAAGTCTTGAGCCGCCGGTTTATCCTCGAATCTAAAGCAGCGGTTCGAGTCTCCGGTAGTCAGACTAGCTTACTGCCCTCCGTGAACTACAACACCCACTCTTCTACGAAATTACGTGGCTGTCAGAAAGTACATTCCGGTTCCTTAAGGATAAAACCCGTGCTGCCCCCTCGCGACAAATTTGGTGTATTTTGCTTGATGGAAAGATAATTTGGAAAAAGCCACATAATTTAAATAGTTATAATAAAACGATACAAATATAAGTTTAATGCATAAAACGGTACGTCCTTGTGGTTGTATTATAGCCTACTCTGAAGTAAACAAAACAATAGTCAGTACAGGCAGGTTTGTCATCAATCACGTTTTTATTAATTTCCCTCTGTCACTGCCAGCAAATGCAGATTGTTATGTACAACACATCAATCTGTCATTTATTTACATATTTACCCATCTCCACATTGTTGGTGAGACATGACTTCATGCGTCCCTGGAGGCAAACGCAGCTGTCTCTCCATGAACACAACACACAGACACTTCTTAAGGACTGATTCCAGAATCATCTTTCTAGAATATTTAATATTTCCAAACATATTTTCCAGCTTGAGTTTAGATCTGCTAGATATATGAAGCAGTCTGATTGACTGTAGAAATAAGACCTATTAGAAAAGATTTGAAGGCAGCATTAAATAATCACAGAATTATAAAGAGGAGAAATGTAGAAATCTTAACATTGTACTGGAGTCCGATTTTGAATCGTTGGCAACTAAAGGACCTCTGACCTGTTAGCTCCGTGTGACCCTGTACCACCTAAACCTGAAGAAAAACAACAACTGAAAAACTGGGCCCACAAACCAAATTAAGTAAAACAAAGTGTTTGTTATGTCTGTCAGTACAGTGACTAGATTAGAGTAGGTAATTCCAGCACAGCAGTGGAGAGCTGTGGCTTCTCCACCAGCTAGGGAATGGTTTCAAGATGTCACTGAGTATCAGCTGTAAGAGAAGCTAGGCATGGTCTGGTCTGGCCTGGTTTGGCATGGCCTGGTTAGTTCTTGAACTAAGGCACCTAGTAGGAATGGCTTGGAAGATTCAGAGCTAGCTAACAAAAGAAAATCCATTGAAAGAAATTGTAATTTTTTTCAATGAACAAAAAATAAAATGAAAGAAATGTTTCCAATAAACAAACGAAAGAGAAGAAGTCAGTGAAAGTGCAAGACAGTAGTTGGTCATCCAACTGGTCGACTTCACAACACTCAGCTGATTGGACTTGGAGGTGACAGGGCGAGGTGGAGCTGAGCTTCTGTCAGGAACAGGGTTCAGGGGGGTGGAGCTGAGGTTCTGTCAGGAACAGGGTTCAGGGGGGTGGAGCTGAGGTTCTGTCAGGAACAGGGTTCAGGGGGGTGGAGCTGAGGTTCTGTCAGGAACAGGGTTCAGGGGGGTGAAGCTGAGGTTCTGTCGGGAACAGGGTTCAGGGGGGTGGAGCTGAGGTTCTGTCAGGAACAGGGTTCAGGGGGGCGAAGCTGAGGTTCTGTCAGGAACAGGGTTCAGGGGGGTGAAGCTGAGGTTCTGTCAGGAACAGGGTTCAGGGGGGTGGAGCTGAGGTTCTGTCAGGAACAGGGTTCAGGGGGGTGGAGCTGAGGTTCTGTCAGGAACAGGGTTCAGGGGGGTGGAGCTGAGGTTCTGTCAGGAACAGGGTTCAGGGGGGTGGAGCTGAGGTTCTGTCAGGAACAGGGTTCAGGGGGGTGGAGCTGAGGTTCTGTCAGGAACAGGGTTCGGTAGCGTCGGGGGACGGATACTGAGTGGAATGAACACAGTAGTGACGTCTTGGCTGTTGTCCTACATCCCCATGCGGATACTCTGGATGATCTGGAAAATGGCTAGAGGGGGGGGGGGGAGAAGTGGAGGGAGGGAGAGTGTGGAAGAGAGGGGGGAGGGGGGGGAGAGAGGAAGAGAGACAAAATTCACATGTTTAGTACAAGTTGGACCAGTCACCCTGCGCACTCTCTCTCTCACATACACGCAGTTTAACAGAGCACAGATGCAGAGATGAGGTGGTGAGGAGGTGGACGGTCTTGGCTGTATTTCCCAGGCGTGGAACATCATTATAAAGACCAAGCAGTGCAAATGCTGATGAGGCATTTCTGTGTAAATGATTACGAAGATTTGCCACAAGGCCGAGCAGGGGCTTATCAGCTACCTGTGAGAGAACACCTGCTGGCATCTGATATCACTCAGACCACCACAACTCTACCTATGCACAAACAAGGCATTTTGTGATGCAAGATGTGGTTTAGCTGACCAACACAGATACAATGCTGGTGTAAAGGCTGTGTATTGGAACAAACCTCGTTTGTGCATAGGAAGAGTTAGGGTGGTGGTGGTATTTTTTATTTCTTTCAGTATTCTCTAGACCAGTGGTTCTTCACCCTGTCCTGCATGTTTTAGATGTTTCTTGGCTCCAACACACGTGATTCAAATGCATGTTCGTTACCAGGCTTCTACAGAGCTAGATAACGACCCATGTATTTGAATCAGATGTGTTGGAGCAGGGAAACATCTAAAACATGCCGGACAGGGTTAAGAACCACTCCTCTAGACAGTGTCTGGACGCTAATGTGAGATGTTAACGAGGCCACCGGACCGTACATCCAGCTGTGATCTGAAGTGCCGTCTCACCTGATCCGCACACCACGAAGATGAACAGCGCCAGTAGCCACGGCCCAACCGCTACCTTGTCGTCCGTAGCGTTTCTCTGCGAACAAACCGGGACAGTTGGGGTTAGCTAAAGAGTTTTATACAATCAAAACCTAGATATCTAACATTAATAAACAGAACTGCACTGGCGTGAAGACCACATAACAAACCGCCTGGAATAGATTCACTTAACTAAGCTAGCTCTAGCTAACTAGCGTCTGGGTACGTAGCATATGCTGTAAACTTGGTTTAAAAAGTGTAGCTACACAGGTGAACGTGAAAAGTTAGTTCGCTAGCTGGGCACCAAATACTAATACATAACCCTAGTTCCCAAATCATTGTTGATCTTTTGAAGGCATTTGAATAAATAGCTAGCTACAGTAGCTAGTACCGGGACGCTGGAGAAAGGGGGAATGAATCTTACCGTAGATTTGGCTACGTTGCCTCTTAGCGTGATGTTCTTGCTATGTTTCTCGTTAGCCATGCGAATTCTCTGTTTGGCGACCATCTTCCAAAGTTGTGGACTACAGACTCTCAGTCAGAAAATGTTAAAAAAAAAAAAGTAGATGATTTTATCCTTTCGCCGAAAATCAAACAGCTGTGATGCTACCGATTTATTGAAGGAGAATAAAAGCAGTGCAAATGTATACGTATACAGTTCTTAACCCCGCCCACACCGGAAGACCGCATGTCTCACTTCCAGTGCCTATCTCTCCGCCGCCCAGTCATTGATAATATAGTGCTCTTTCTATAGGCCCTCATTTCTGGAGCAATGTTGTGATCAGGTTTGGGCAGTTCACTGTAGCGAACTTCATGGCACTCGAAATATTCCCCACATTTATAAGTGGTCAAACCAATTTATTAGAGGGCGTTCAGTCTCAACCCAGGCAATTTAGACACATGGCCTAACTAGTCACTGATGGATTACCAACTGAATCAATAACGGTTTGTTTGTGTATCACGAGCAGATATTATCTTGCTGTGAGCCATACCAACTGCTCACAATCGTTAATCGGTATCTATTTATGATATATTTATTATTAAATCTTAAGGTAAGAGTCTGTAAACTCTTACAAATCTGTAAAAGACGATTGGGTGGGTCAGGAAAGGTGGTGACGACGCTCGCGCATTGATACAGATACTAGGTACATTCGACTTCATGCAGCGCCGGCGTCGCCTGCAGCCGCCTGCAGAACGGCTGACTTAAAGCAGCCAATGGCATACAGGCATAGATCCGAAACACACAAGAACCACAAGGTAGTGAATACCGTTTAAAACAGGCACATTTGTAAACACCGTCTTATCTTCTGGTTTCCTGGGGCTTTGGTAAAAGTCATGTTTAGTAATCTGAAGGTTGCCAGTTCGATTCCCGGCCGTGCAAATGACTTGTGTCCTTGGGCAAGGCACTTCACCCTGCTTGCCTCGGGGGAATGTCCCTGTACTTACTGTAAGTCGCTCTGGATAAGAGCGTCTGCTAAATGACTAAGTGTAAATGTAAATGTTTTCCACCGGAAATACTATCACTGTTAACTTACCTTTCTATTGTGAAAAATAAACAAAAACACAAAAAAGATTCTATTGTGAACAGACAGTATAGTTCAGGTACTTGTCATTACTATAATTTAAGAAACGTTCATAATCCACTTAACGTTAGCCACATGGTCGGTTGAGGTAAGGTGTATTTAATATCCATGTTTAGTCGACTTCATGCGACTTTGGCTCCTCCTCTCGGCCAATGTTTTCATATGCAAGCAGTGCAACCGTGAGAGCTCAGTTAGTGGGGGAGGCGAGCGAGCAATCGAGGCAGAATGGCGAAGAGCTGGTTACCATTGTCGCTCCTCTTTCTGGGGGTTTTCTCACTGTACTGTGCCGCGTCAGCTGATCACAGCGGCGTCAAGAAAATGAAGATGCAATTTGCCACGGGGCCGCTACTTAAATTCCAAATTTGGTGAGTAAAATCTCTCAGAGAAACGCCGTGCTTTTAGCGTGTAGTTTAGCTAACCTAGCTAGAAGCTATTTTGGTTAGCTCGTTTTGTTGCTACAGAGTAGCTGGGACGGAGAACCGTCAACGGCCTGCTTCAAACGAATTTGAGCATTTGCATCTGATTTTATTTTCAGGAGCATAGATTCAAATATTATGCATCCTTCCAAAACCATGTAGCCATTTACTGTTGAATATTTTGTTACTCGGTAAAAAAAAATCTGCGCCCCGCCGGGCCGGCCCCTGAGAATTTAAACCAAATGTTCCAAAGTAGCCTACGACAGAATTACATTTTATGTCGCTCCGTACGCATGACGAGGAACCTTGAAATTACATTATCCTGTGTTAGAAGGAAACACTTGATTTATGTAAAAAGTCCATCAAGATTCAGTGAATAAGCTATGTAGTTATTTACCAATCAAATAGCTTTACCGGAATTGAAGACGCCATTAGCTTAGTTATGAAGCAAACGTGAATTGACACATTCACGTTTTTTTCCGGTGCTTTAGTGGCGCTTGTTAAACATCATTCCCGGTTGCGAGAATGGGCAGACTAATGGCATATCTTTGTTATTGAATAACGTTTGTAGGTGAAGGGTTGAAGACATGCACGTGCTACTTCCCCTGTCAATTGGATAACTAATCCCGATTTGCTTGCCATGCTGGTTGAACGGTTGGATTACCGTGTAGCGTTCATAACTGTGGAATGGGATTATCTGATCTAGGTGGGTGTACTGATGTGTCCAGGGTCAATCCCGCGAGAGCCTATTGTTTCGTTTATTGTCATTAAACCTCGTGTTCAGACTGCTCAGTGTGCGTGACAGGAATGTTGCCCCATGCCTCCTTGCAGAAAGGAAACGTCAGGAGTGTAACCTGGAGACCTGTGGAGCTACCAGGTGGCTATGTGTGTTTGGGTTGTTTGTGACCAACTGTGGAATCTAGCCTTGCCCCGGAGGACTGGGTGTGTGTGTGTGTGTGAGAGTGTATTTGAGGTGTGTGAGAAGGTTCTCGTCCCCTGCTCCACTGACTCTTGCCTCGTGTCCCCTGCCTCGTGTCCCCTGCCTCCTGCAGCATCTCCTGAGGGTACAAGCGGGTGTTTGAGGAGTACACGCAGGCCCTGTACCAGCGCTACCCAGACATCCGCATTGAAGGAGAGAACTACCTTCCTCTCCCCCTCTACAGGTGAGGCTCACAACACCCCGTATCAGTATAGTCACACACACACCTGGAGACAGCAGTAATAGTATCACACACACACACACGTGGAGACAGCAGTATAGTCTCACACTCTCCCCTGCTCCTCCCTGGTGTGTGTATTCCAGCTGGGAGGGTTTTCAGTACTTCTTGTGTTTCATACAACAACAGTCCACCTCAAACACTGGAGGCCACATCCTCATAGAAAGTTACTGAACTGGTTAGTGAAGTGGTCAGCTGGTCTGGACATGTTAACAGCCCTCCCACTCTTTCCCTCCAGACACGTCGCTTCCTTCCTGTCCGTGTTCAAGCTGGCTGTGATTGGCCTGATCCTGGTGGGAAAGGACCCCTTCACCCTGCTGGGCATGCAGGCCCCTGCCGACAGGTGGGCACAGTGCTGGGGGCCAGGAGAACAAGGTGAGGGGCAACAGGCCTGCTGGCTGGGCAGGAACCAGTGGCAACGCGGCTGGTCTGGGGCCAGGAGAACAGGTGGGGGCACAGGTGGGGTCTGGGGCCCGGAGACAAGTGAGGGCAACAGGCCGGCTGGGTCTGGGCCAGAGACAGGTGAGGGCAACAGGCTGGCTGTCTGGGGAGAGAACGGGAAGGCTGCTGGTCTGGGAGAAAAGGTGAGGGGCAACAGGCCTGGCTGGGTCTGGTGTGAGGGCAACAGGCCCTGGGTCTGGGGCCAGGAGACAACAACAGGCCTGCGGGTCTTCAGGAGACAAGGGCACAGGCCTGGTGGGTCTGGGCCAGGAGAACAAGGTGAGGGCAACAGCCTGGCTGGGTTGGGTGAGAACGGTGGGCAACAGGCCTGGCTGGGTCTGGGCCAGGAGACAAGGTGAGGGAACAGTGCTGGGTCTGGGGCCAGGAGAACAAGGTGAGGGGCAACAGGCCTGGTCTGCCAGGAGACAAGTGAGCAACAGGCCGGCTGGTTGGGAGGAGAACAGGTGAGGGCAACAGGCTGCTGGGTCTGGGCAGGACAAGGTGAGGGCAATAGCCTGCTGGGGCGGAGATACACATAGTTGTCCCTTGGATGTCATTAACACCTTTGTCCCTTGGCTGTTTATGTAGGTGTCCATGGTTACAGCAGCTGAGTGTGGGCAAGGGTACCAGTACATTAGGGGTTAGCCTTCTCTGTCCCAGCTCTCTCACACACTTAAATACACACCCTCCTCCCTGCCTCAGCTGCAGTGTTGCTGCTGTTTGTAAGCATTAACATTGAGTGCTCCACATTCCAGCCATTTGCTCTGGACTGAGCGTGCTCACGGGAGGCCTGGTCTGAGCATGCTCAGTGGAGCTCAGCCAGGAAACCAGCAGATAAGACGGTGTTTACAAATGTGCCTGTGTTTGAAACGGTATTCACTACCTTGTGGTTCTTGTGTGTTTCAGATCTATGCCTGTATGATGGTGTTCTTCCTCAGTAACCTGATAGAGAACCAGTGCATGTCTACGGGGGCGTTTGAGATCACACTGAACGGTAGGAACCTGCCATGATACCTTCCATGATCCACTTCCTGTCTGCTAGGATTGGGGTCATGTTCTACTTCCTGTCTGATACACCCTGTCATTACTGGAGGAGTTGTCCTCACTGTGTGGGTGTGTGTGTCTGTGCAGATGTGCCGGTGTGGTCCAAACTGGAGTCTGGTCATCTGCCCTCCATGCAGCAGCTGGTCCAGATCCTGGAGAACGAGATGAAGATGAACGTTCCTATGGATACGCTGGCACACCCCCGCTCCTAACCCCTCCTCCTCTCCCCGGGCCAGCCTGACACCCCTCCATGTATGTCGCCCTCCTCTCCCCGGGCCTGTGGTTTACCTAGAGCAAGCATATTGGACTAGACTTGTAATCTAATTTACATCCAATCTAATTTTCTCTCTTTCCCCCCTCTCCTCCCCAGGTGTGAGGGCTGTGTGTGTCTTGCAGGGCAGTGAGGTGATGTTTATGAAGGTCTGAGCTGAAGGCAGGAAGACTGCTGGCCCAGACTGGATGCCCTCATCACTCCTCGCCACGCCCCTTAGAGACGCCACGCCCCTCACCCGGACCAGGGTGCTTGGCAACCACGGTGGCCATCTTGTCGTTCTGTTCTACTACTGCAGATTGTTCATCCAGTTGCAATAAACACAGGACCCCGTTCCAAGCCCCCAAACTCCACTACACCCTGTATACTCGTCCTGGTCGGAGGACATTCCTCAGACCCCCAGAAGGATGCGGGGCGTAGGGCCCAGGGTTGTGTTTGGAACGGGGCCAGACTGATGTTGAGACGGAGGTTGGTTCCTTCTGAGACTGCCACCGTCTGAGCTGATCCATGTTCTCGCCCCTCAGAGCCACTGTGTCTAGTTTAACTGTTCCTTGTCTTAATTTAACCTTAATCCTCATCATATAGAGCCATGTCCTGCATCATCTGATCATAAGTCTAAATCTAAAAATACTGTTCTAATTTCATTAATGAATTTATTGTAATTTTTATATTTGTTTTGAGTAGCTTGAAGTGGTGGTTTAAAACGAGTAATAAAAAGGACTAAATCGAATAACAGTTTTGTTGTTTATGTTGATAAAGTTACTCTTGTTTTTCCTGTTGAGCTGCACCTCATGTTAACATCAGTAGGCTAGCTATTTCAGTGGTTGGTGACATCAGCAGATAAAGCAGCAGTAAGCAGCACTACATCAGTAGTAAAGTCGGTAGGCTAGCTAGGTGGGAAGACTAGCTTCATCAGTAGGCTAGCTAGGTGAGAATACTAGCTTCATCAGTTGCCTAGCTAGGTGAGAAGGCTAGCAAGCTCAGTATCTAGCATCAGTTAGTATACTAGCTAGCAGCCATCTGTTCAGACTTCTACTTTAGCTCCATGGATTGTACTTGCAGGGCTAGTTTGGCCTCCAGATCCTGGTCCTTGCCCAGGGCAGGGCAGGGGAAGCCTCCATCATCTAAGATGTTCAAAGGGGATTAGGCCAGATTGGTTAATCCCTCAGTCTCCAACAGCAGCAAAGCTCTGATGTCATTGTGTTCTGGTCTGAGCCTTCTGTTGCTCCTTCAGCCATGAACATCATTGAGACTCTGGTGAAGGTTAGCACAGAAGCACTCTCTGGGGTTACTTTATTAATGTACATTGTTTCATGAATATGACAATTTCAAGGCCCATTGGTGGAAAACTTTGGTTTACTTGTTCATCACAGCTGTTGACTTAGTTTTGAACTAACAAACACAAGGATCCATATTAGTAATAAATAAAGTAGTATTAGTAGTTTGTTAGTAATTGTGTGAACATGTGTTTCACGATCATTCACATATTTTGTTGCTATTTAGATTCTGTTGCTGTATGTGAAGAGTTGCCTCTACTTCTATGAAACATACTCATACACACACTCACACACACGCTCAGAGGAGGTCCTGTAGGCAGGTGTGGATGAAGGCTCTGTCTCTGTGGCTCAGAGTGCAGCTTCTCTCCAGGAGCCTGTGTGCCAGGGGTCCGAGGCTGGGGGCCCAGCGGGGTCGGGGGCTGAAGGGGGTCTGCAGGCACCGCTGAAGACGCCTCAGACCCAGATGGACCCCAACCCTCCCGGCCAATAGGAGAAGCTCCTCTCTGGATGTGGGCGGGCTGTGTGGAGGCCCCACCCCCCTGGGCTCTGGAAGCTGGAGGTATGGCCATAATCATAAAGACTTGATATGAAGTCAAACTCAGAGACGATATGTTTTTAGTTGTGTGTGTGTGAGAGAGAGTGTGTGTGTGTGTGTGTTTGAGTGTGTGAGTTGGGTCCAGGCTGACCTGCCCCCCAAGGCGAATCCTCGCCTGGCAGCCCCCAGACAGGAAGCGGAGGCAGAGCTGCTTGTTGCCCAGCACACGGAGCCCCAGGCTGGGGTTGAGGGACAGGAACAGGGGCCTCATGGAGGCTGGGGGGCCCAGGGCCCCCATGACCAGCGCCTCAGTCTGGAGCCTGTCTCACTCACACACTCACCTCCAGACACGCCCAGGCTCAGCCTGATACACACACAGGTACACACACACATACACAGGTACACACAGCAGATGCCACAATCTTCGTGAGGAAGTCGTCTCTAGGAACCTCTTCCTGTTCTATCGATCGGAAGTACAACCAATCACCTACCAGACACTGCCGTTACTGTGGTAACAAGTGGCCCTGCCGTCAGAGTGGAACAGGGCCCTGATTGGCTGCTGGTTGGGGGTGTGGTCATCGTAGACTAGGCACACCCTCCGTACTCCGTCAACCAGTAGGATCAGGGCAAGCAGGCCGGAGGGGTAGCTGCAGTTGCCGTGGTGATAAGGACGGACACACTATACACACACACATCCATACGCATCCATTCACACACATCCATACACACACACATCCACACACACACCCATACACACACATCCATACACACACATTCACCCATACACACCTTCACCCATTGACCCCTCCCTGCCAGGCTGTGAGAAGAGAGGGATACAGGATCTGGGCGGAGCCGTCAGGGAAAGCTGTGAGGAACACGCCCCCGCTGGGGTAAGACCTCTGCACCACCGCTGCCCCAACCTGCACACACACCATTATATACAGTATATACTGTATATATATATATATATACACACACACACACA
This sequence comes from Thaleichthys pacificus, assembly GCA_023658055.1. Taxonomy (NCBI): domain Eukaryota; kingdom Metazoa; phylum Chordata; class Actinopteri; order Osmeriformes; family Osmeridae; genus Thaleichthys; species Thaleichthys pacificus. The sequence goes on from CM042854.1 coordinate 346,656, forward strand.
CACGATTATATATATATATATACACACGTCCTGACTCAGAAAGAAAGAGGAGTGAAGGCTGCAGCACCTGAAGGCCACCAGGGTAGGAGAGGCCGAACTGGGAGTTCTGCTGGTCCAGACCAGGAGCAGGGTCCAGACCAGGACCAGGGTCCGGACCAGGGTCCAGACCAGGGTCAGAGGCTGGTGTCCTGGGGGCAGACCTGGGGGCAGACCTGGACAGCAGGTAGCTGAGGGTCCTGAAATGAGGAGCAGCTGGGACACAGGTAAGCAGGCCGTCACAATGACACACACACACACACATGTATACACACACACATGTATACACACACACGTATACACACACACCTATACACACACATGTATACACACACACCTATACACACACACACATGTATACACACACACGTATACACACACACACATGTATACACACACACACACGTATACACACACACCTATACACACACATGTATACACACACACCTATACACACACACACATGTATACACCCACACGTATACACACACACACATGTATACACACACACACATGTATACACACACACCTATACACACACAACATGTATACACACACACACATGTATACACACACACCTATACACACACATGTATACACACACACCTATACACACACACACGTATACACACACACACACATGTATACACACACACCTATACACACACATATATACACACACACATGTATACACACACACACATGTATACACACAGCCAATTACACACATTTTGTGAGAAACAAAACATATGCCTACAAACACACAACGTGTAGTGTGGTGTGTGTGTGCTCACTGGTGTCTACAGGTAAATGGGAGTTGTCCTGGAAGAGAAGTTCTCGATCCACTTCCTGCTTCCTGTGTGGAGAGGAAGTAGAGAGCACATGACATCAAAAACAAGTTAATATGACTACCAGGCCCAAGTCCTAGCAAGGTCCAACAACAGATGTGAACCACAGCTCTGGGACATCTTAATATCTGGAGCAGGGCGATATTTAAATTCATAATTGTGTGTGGTTTTGTTTAGTTTCTTTCAGAACCTCTGCTGCTACGCAGCACCCAATCAACTGAACACACTAGTGTGGCCCCCTGTTTGACATCCCCATGCTAGGCTGCTCCCACCTATGCTCCTCCCTCTCTTGGGCCTGTAGCTCCGCCTCCTCCTCCCTGGTTGGCTGGCTGTCCGGTGGGGGTGTGGTCTCCCGGGTTGCTGTCCTCAGAGCCGGGAGTCTCTCATGAGTTAGCATCTCACACAGCTGCTGGTGCTGGGAGCAGCAGAAGAGCTGGAGACGGGGAGGGAGAGAGAGGGGAGGGGAGGGAGAGAGAGGAGGAGAGAGAGAGAGAGGGGGAGGGAGAGGGAGAGGAGAGAGAGAGAGAGAGAGAGAGAGAGAGAGAGAGAGAGAGGAGAGGAGAGGAGAGGAGAGGAGAGGGAGAGGGAGAGGGAGAGGGGAGAGGGGAGAGGGAGAGGGAGAGGGAGAGAGAGAGAGGAGGGGAGGGGGGAGAGAGAGAGAGAGAGAGAGGGGGGGAGGGAGAGGGAGAGGGAGAGGGAGAGAGAGAAAGAGGGGGAGGGAGAGAGAGAGAGAGAGGGGGAGAGAGAGAGAGGGGAGGGGGGAGGAGAGAGAGAGAGAGAGAGAGAGAGGGGGGGAGGGAGAGAGAGAGAGGAGAGAAAAGAGAGAAGGGGGGGGGGAGGGAGAGAGAGAGAGAGAGAAAGGGGGGAGGGGGAGAGAGAGGGAGAAAGAGAGGGGAGGGAGGAAGAAGAGGAGAGGGGGGAGGGGAGAAGGGAGAGAGAGAGAGAGGAGGAGAGAGAGAGAGGAAGAGGGGGAGGGAGAGAGAGAGAGAGAGAGAAGAGAGGGAGGGGGGAGGGAGAAAGAGAGAGAGAAAGAGGGGGAGGGAGGGAGAGAGAGGAGGAGAGAGAGGGGGAGGGGAGAGAGAGGAGAAAAAGAGAGGGGAGGGAGAGAGAGAGAGAAGAGGGGGGGGAGAGAGAAGAGGGAGACGGGGAGTGGGGAGAGAGAAGGGGGAGGAGGAAAAGAGAGAGAAGAGGGGGAGGGAGGGAAAGGGAGGGAGGGGGAGAGAGAGAGAAAGCGGGGGAGGGCAGAGATGAGAGAAAGAGGGGAGGGAGAGAGAGAGAAAGAGGGGAGGGGAGAGAGAGAGAGAAAGAGGGGGAGGGAGAGAGAGAGGAAAGAGGGAGAGAGAGAGAGAAAGAGGGAGAGAGAGAGATAAATAGATAGGAGATCAATGAAAAAACAGGGCACACAGTAATAATTTTATCATGGACCTCATCAAGCCTCACCTCACCTCCACCAGCCTCACCTGAGGCTGCTCCAGGCCCATCAGGTCCAGGGGGGGCTGGGCCTCCTCCCCGCAGGCCTCACACACCACCAGAGGCTCTGGAGGCTGGGGACACACACTGGTCAGAGTCCACGAGCGGTCTGTATTTACCATACACATCACTAAGTAAACACATCTCAGGTGCAGGGGATGCTGGGGTAATGCAGTTTGCTGGAATGAGGAGGGGACGCTGGGTAATGTAGTTTACCTGAGATGGGAGGGAGCAGGGGATGCTGGGTATTGTAGTCTCCCTCTTGTACCTCAGGACCCCCGGCCTTCCAGAACAAGGTGCTGCCCTGCTCCTGACTGAGTCCAGATCTCCTATTGGCTGCCCCCCCTGCGCAAAGCATGACATCCTCTTCTGCCCACCATCTTGAAGCGAGGGCAGCTTCGTACTCCATGGCAACGCCTCTGAGAGTGACAGATTTAGACCAACTCACACACACACACACATATATACACACACACACGCATACACACACACTGACCCACATACACACACATACACTGGCACACACAGAGACACACACTTACCCACACAGACACACCTAAACCTACCGTGTTAGGCCACCTTAGACAGCCATGCCCCACTGTGGCTTCAACAGGAGGTGAGTAGTGACAGAATCCCTCTCTCTCTCTCTCTCTCTCCTGCTGTTGACAGTAACCATGGAGACGGCTCTGGTTGTCCAGGGCTACCTGGTCTAGTGTACCTGGTCTGTTTGCCAATCTCAGTATGACAGGTAACCAACACAAATCTGGACAGTGACTTCCTATAGATCACTTCTTCTTTCCAGTTTAACGGCAGATTGCAACCATCATTAAGAGTGGGAGAGGAGATTGCCGCCACCTACTGTTTGGGAGCGTGTGGTGCATTGGCAAGTCAATACACATTTTTATATTTATAACTTGATTTGTGGTAAAAAGTAGATGGATGTTGCCCGCTAGATCCAATAGCCTTACTAATGAGCTAATCTACCCTAAACTCACGTATGTTCTAACAGAACAATCTGGAACTGAATCTGGAATGGGAACAAATGAGAAAATAATTCATGAATGGAAAAATAAGAATTGACCAAAGGTGAAAAAACATAGCTTGGCAAACTACGGAGATACCTGTTTGATTCATCTTTTCAATCTCAAAATGTTTATCACAGTTCATCTGGCCTATAAACTGTTACCATACTTTCGTTTTCAACAGGCTGTCTGGCCGCCTTAAACCTCGGTAATATTTTCAGCTGGGGAACAAGTGACGACCTTAAACATGATAGGTCGTTTATTCTAATGTCGAGATGAGAGGCGGGGCAATACAGGCACAAGAGTTTTAGGGGAATAGTAGTATAACTAAATTAGAATTATCCTTCCTAATGAGTCATCTTAACTGTATTGTTTGGTGGCTGTATTAGTCTGAACTAGAACTGGCCTTTATGGAACAGCGTTTGCCCCGACTGATCTGTCAGGTTCATTCAAATCAGGCTTGGAACTTCAATCTCACTTTTTGGAGTGCACTTAATGGAACTGGACCTGACTACTACATGCACTATTTGTAAATATTTGGAGAACTTAGTTTTGTCAGTCTTTTGGTTGTAAATAAAGTTTTGTATGTCAACTTACATATTATCATTCCACAAACACTAATCATGTCAGATGCAAGGATAGTGAAGTGGATGAATTAATCAACATTCCCTCCCTCCTCCCTCCCTCCCCTCCCTCCCTCCCTCCCTCCCTCCCTCCCTTCCCTCTTTCCCTCTTTCCCTCCCTCCCTCCCTCCCTCTCTCCCTCTCCCTCCCTCCCTCCCTCCCTCCCTCCCTCCTCTCCCTCTCTCCCTCCTCTCCCTCCCTCCCTCCTCCCTCCCTCCCCCTCTTCCCTCTCCTCCCTCTTCTCCCCTCCCTCCTCTGCCCCCCCTCTTCCTCCCTCCCCTCCCTCTCTCCCTCCCCTCCCTCCCCTCCCTCCCTCCCCCCTCCCTTCCCCCTCCCCCCCCCTCCCCCTCCCCTCCCTCTCTCCCTCCCCCTCCCTCCCCTCCCCCTCTCTCCCTCTCTCCCTCCTCTCCCCTCTCTCCCTTCCCCTCCCTCTCTCTCTCTCTCTCTCTCTCCCCTCCCTCCCTCCCTCCCTCCCTCCCTTCCTTCCTTCCTCCTCCCTCCCCTCCCCTCCCTCTCTCCCTCTCTCCCTCTCTCCCTCTCTCCCTCTCTCCCTCCCTTCTCTCTCTCTCTCTCTCGCTCCCTCCCTCCCTCTCTCCCTCTCTCTCTCCCTCCCTCCCTCCCTCCCTCCCACAAGCCGTTGTAAGAAGGAAAGATAGAGGGATGGAGAGAGAGAGGAATGTAGAGAGAGGGAGGGATGGAGAGAGGGGTGGAGAGAGAGGGATGTACTGTATAGAGAGGGATGGAGAGAGGGAGGGATGTAGAGAGAGGAAGGGATGTAGAGAGAGGGAGGGATTTAGAGAGAGAGGGAGATGTAGGGGGATGTCCTCCACTCTCTCCTCCTCTCCTCCTGTCCTTCTCTCTTCCTCTCCTCTCCCTTTTATTCTCCCCCCCTCCTCTCGCTCTCTCTTGCCTCCAGTCTCTCTCACTCTAACATGCCACCCCTCCCCCTCTCCTCTGTTCGTCTGGTCCACCACCCTCTCCCTCCCCCCTCCCTCTCCCTCCCTCGCTCCTCCTCTCCACTGTGCGTAGCTGCAGTGTAGGAGGCCAGTGAAGCAGCAGTGTTCTACGGGGAGATTCTGCCCTGCGACGCCTGTCATGCTCTGAGCCATGGTTTCACCAGGAGAAACATGCTTACCAGGTGTGTTGCGTTGTTTCTGTGTGTGTGTGTGTGTGTGTGTGGGAGGGGGGGGGTTCTGTGTGGATGTTTCTATGTGTGTGTTTTTCCTGTGTTCGTATGTGCTCTGTGTGTGCTCTGTGTGTGCTCTGTGTGTGCTCTGTGTGTGCTCCGTGTGTGCTCCGTGTGTGCTCCGTGTGTGCTCCGTGTGTGCCTGTTTTCATGGGTGTGTTTCTATGTTTCTGTATCAGTGTAATTATTACTGTGCATGGTGTAGGTGTGTCGGTCATCAGTATGTGTGTGTTAACCAGACAAGGGCGTGTCTGTCTGCCTGCCTGCCTGCCTGCTTGCCTGCCTGCTTGCCTGCTTGCCTGCCTGCTTGCCTGCTTGCCTGCCTGCTTGCCTGCCTGCCTGCCTGCTTGCCTGCTTGCCTGCCTGCCTGCCTGCCTGCCTGCCTGCTTGCCTGCCTGCCTGCCTGCTTGCCTGCTTGCCTGCTTGCCTGCTTGCCTGCCTGCCTGCCTGCCTGCCTGCCTGCCTGCCTGCTTGCTGCCTGCCTGCGTTGGTCTCTGCCTGTGTTGGTCTCTGCCTGTGTTGGTCTCTGCCTGTGTTGGTCTCTGCCTGTGTTGGTCTCTGCCTGTGTTGGTCTCTGCCTGTGTATGTAATGTGTGTGTGTTTGCTTGTGTACATATGGAAGGAAAAGACAATGGAGGGAGGAGGAGATGGAGGAAGGAGGAGATGGAGGAAGGAGGAGATGGAGGAGGAGATGGAGGAGGAGATGGAGGAGGAGATGGAGGAGGAGATGGAGGAGGAGATGGAGGAGGAGATGGAGGAGGAGATGGGGGATTGGTGGATAGAAGGAAATATGACAGTATTAGAAGTAAAATCCGCCTGTGATTTATAGAGTTACCATACCGCCAGTGATCTTGTAGAATACATGGATTCAGAGAAAACATGAGGAGAGGAGAGGAGAGGGGAGATAGGAGAGGGGAGATGAGGGGGAGATAGGAGAGGATAGGAGAGGAGAGATGAGATGAGGGGGAGATAGGAGAGGATAGGAGAGGAGAGATGAGATGAGGGGGAGATAGGAGAGGGAGATGAGGGGGAGATAGGAGAGATGAGGGGGAGATGAGGGGGAGATAGGAGAGGATAGGAGAGGGGAGATGAGATGAGGGGGAGATAGGAGAGGGGAGATGAGGGGGAGATGAGGGGGAGATAGGAGAGGATAGGAGAGGGGAGATAGGAGAGGATAGGAGAGGGGAGATGAGATGAGGGGGAGATAGGAGAGGATAGGAGAGGGGAGATAGGAGAGGATAGGAGAGGGGAGATGAGATGAGGGGGAGATAGGAGAGGATAGGAGAGATGAAAAGGTGTGTGTAGCTCATGGTGTATGGTGTGTTGTCATGAAGCAGGGATTTAATTTCCAGTTTGAAATCACACTCCAGTTCACTCATTCATTCATCAACACCCTAACCCTTCCTTCTGGCCTCCCTCACTGAGCAGTACATCCTGTAGTACTTCTTGTAGTAAAGTGGCAGTATTCTTTTGTATTCCTGTAGTATTCCTGTAGTATTTCTGCAGTATTCCTGTAGTATTTCTGCAGTATTTCTGCAGTATTCCTGTAGTATTTCTGCAGTATTTCTGCAGTATTTCTGCAGTATTTCTGTAGTATTTCTGCAGTATTCCTGTAGTATTCCTGTAGTATTTCTGCAGTATTCCTGTAGTATTTCTGCAGTATTTCTGCAGTATTTCTGCAGTATTTCTGTAGTATTTCTGCAGTATTCCTGTAGTATTTCTGCAGTATTTCTGCAGTATTTCTGCAGTATTTCTGCAGTCTTCCTGTAGTATTTCTGCAGTATTTCTGTAGTATTTCTGCAGTATTTCTGCAGTATTTCTGCAGTATTGATGTAGTACTGATGTAGTAGTGATGTAGTAGTGATGTAGTAGTGATGTAGTAGTGATGTAGTAGTGATGTAGTATGATGTAGTAGTGATGTAGTAGTGATGTAGTAGTGATGTAGTAGTGATGTAGTAGTGATGTAGTAGTGATGTAGTAGTGATGTAGTACTGATGTAGTACTGATGTAGTAGTGATGTAGTAGTGATGTAGTAGTGATGTAGTACTGATGTAGTAGTGATGTAGTAGTGATGTAGTAGTGATGTAGTAGTGATGTAGTAGTGATGTAGTAGTGATGTAGTACTGATGTAGTACTGATGTAGTAGTGATGTAGTAGTGATGTAGTAGTGATGTAGTAGTGATGTAGTAGTGATGTAGTACTGTGTGTGTTCTTCTCAGGCGCAGAGGAACGACAGAGAGTCCATCAGGCAGAAACTGGCCCTCGGTGGTTTCTATGACGACGAGCCAGTCATCTACACCAGCTGCAGCAAGAACAGCCTGTCCTCACGGTGAGAGAGTGTGTGTGTGTGCGTGCGAGTGTATACAACAGTGTGTGCTTCTGGATCAGTGCAGTGAGAGGCAGCCGCCAGCAGAGGGAGACAGACTGAGTCAGATGTCCACTGCTCCAGATGTCAACTGCTCCTCATTTACACCCATCCTACCTTTACCACTGACCTGTACACATCCTACCTTTACCACTGACCTGTACACATCCTACCTCTACCACTGACCTGTACACATCCTACCTCTACCACTGACCTGTACACATCCTACCTCTACCACTGACCTGTACACATCCTACCTCTACCACTGACCTGTACACATCCTACCTTTACCACTGACCTTTACACATCCTACCTTTACCACTGACCTGTACACATCCTACCTCTACCACTGACCTGTACACATCCTACCTCTACCACTGACCTGTACACATCCTACCCTTGGTTGTTCCTTAATCCAGTGAAGCATGTTACTCTGATTACGTATGAAATGTAAAACTGTTTACAAAGTCCCTCTGGAATCTCTTTACTTTCATTATTAGTCCTTCATATTCCATTATAATCTAGTATAATCTTTATATAATCCTTTACAATCTGTTATCTACAGCTATCTAACATAATACTTAATATTCCAATAGAATCTAGAATAATCTGTTATATAATCCTTTATAATCTGGGGTTGTCTAACATAATCCTTAATATTCCATTAGAATCTAGAATAATATGTTATATAATCCTTTATAATCTGCTGTATAATCCTTCTAGAATCACTTTTCACTCATTAATAATCCTTTACAGTGCAGTATAATCTTTTATAATCCTTTTATAACCCCTCTAGAATCCTTTTACATTCAAAATCACTCATAATCCTTTATAATCTATATTAATATGTTATAATCCCTTCATAGCTTTGTATGAACGTAACGTTGTGTCAGAGGACATTATGGGATGGGTGTAGTTCAATGGTCAAGCAGATCTAGAGGCCACAGGTCCCCCCGCTTTTCACTTTGGATACAGCGTCTGTTTAAGGTATTATGTGATTTTTGTAAAGCAGTGTTGCTGTGGAAACTGGGGTTGCCTAGGCAACGACAGCCACATTAGGTGTGTTCGACTTCATGCAGCGCCGCCGGCGCTGCATGAAGTCGAACACACCTAATAACTCGTCTCACTCCCAGCTACGTTAGAGCCACCATGGCAACACCATGGCAACACCATGGCAACACAGGTGACAGGCAGTTGCAGGTGATGACGTTATCTCTCTTCCCTCCCCTCCCCTTCCCTCTCCTCCTCTCCTCCCTCCCCTCCTCCTCCAGTCTGCAGGCTGGGGTAAACCTGCAGGTGTGTTATGTGAACGACAGCAGCAGTGACAAGGACAGTGATGCTGAGGAGACCAGCCTGGACACACCCCTCTCACCCCTGGTACGGACCTCAAACCTGCTTCTCTGTGTGTGTGTGTTAGTTCCTGCCTCTGTGTGTGTGTGTTAGTTCTTGCCTCTGTGTGTGTGTGTGTGTGACTGTCTTCCCCCCTCCCCTGCAGAGCAAGCAGAGCTCCTCGTTGTCGGACCGGGACACGGGGGAGGATGAGGAGGAGCTGGAGGAGGGCGGAGGCTTCTGGAAGGTGCAGCGACGGCTGCAGCAGGAGGCCCAGCTGGCCCTGGCGCTGGCCAGACCCATGGCCCGCATGCAGGTGGAGGTGGAGAGACAGATCCTGCTGCAGAGACGCTCGCCTGTCCACCACCTGGTCAGCCTGCACGCGTGTGTGTGTGTGGGGGGGGGAGGTACT
>CM042854.1:358446-413964 GCA_023658055.1 Thaleichthys pacificus
TCCAGGCACGCCCATCACAGTCAACACAGACTCCTGTCTGAGAACACCCTGTCCAAATAAGACTCCCTCCTCTCCCTTCTCCCTCCTCTCCCTTCTCCCTCCTCTCCCCTCTCCCTCCTCTCCCCTCTCCCTCCTCTCCCCTCTCCCTCCTCTCCTCTCCCCTCTCCCTCCTCACCCCTCTCCCCTCTCCCTCCTCTCCCCCCTCTCCCCTCTCCCTCCTCTCCTCTCCCCTCTCCCTCCTCACCCCTTTCTCCCTCTTCTCACCGCCTCTGTTATGTAGATAAGTGATGAAAATTTGACTACAAATCAAGATGTCGACGGTTCAAATTCCGCTGTTTGTCACTAGGGATAATAACATCTGCTAATAACCTTATTCAAGTGGACCTACTGGACATGTTAGTGTGCTTGACTATCTCTCCCACCATGGAGTCTGCACTGGTGTGTGTGTGTGTGACTGTTAGACTGTAACGTGTGGAGGCAGTGTGGAGGCAGTGTAGAGGTAGTGTGGAGTCAGTGTGGAGGCAGTGTGGAGGCAGTGTGGAGGCAGTGTAGAGGCAGTGTGTTCTCACGTGTGGAGGCAGTGTAGAGGCAGTGTGTTCTCACGTGTGGAGGCAGTGTAGAGGTAGTGTGGAGGCAGTGTAGAGGTAGTGTGGAGGCAGTGTGGAGGCAGTGTGTTCTCACGTGTGGAGGCAGTGTGGAGGCAGTGTAGAGGTAGTGTGGAGGCAGTGTGTTCTCACGTGTGGAGGGAGTGTAGAGGTAGTGTGGAGGCAGTGTGTTCTCACATGTGGAGGCAGTGTGGAGGCAGTGGCTGCTGGGATCCCAAATTCATTATTTAACGAATGTAACTTCTGCATCGTCTCAGTTCACTACTTTGTTACTTTAAGGACAGTTATATGTATACTGAGAATATAAAAAGTTTTTGTGTACAGAGAAAGAAAATGATTAATAAATGTCCTACGTGTCTAAATGTCACTTGTCTAGTTGTTTGTCATTACTTGGATTACTGAGTCTCTTTATAAATCCCCTTCAAACCCTCCCCTGCCGTCTCGCTCTCCACGACACGCGCGTGCCTGCAAACAATCACGCTTCCATGATCCTGAGTTAGTTCATAGGCTCCACAGAAGAAGTGGCGTCGCTTTTCGCTTTCGGTCGCCGGGACACCGCAGACCTCGGTTCTCTGAGACCGAGAGAGACGGCGATGACGGCGCTCGGCCACGAGGCCACCCTGCCCACTGGAGATTTACATTTAGTCATTTTACAGATACTGCAGCGGTGACGATGCCACATGTGTGGGAGGCAGATACAACAAGGAGACAGAAACTAGCCTACCCACTGTTCAATACAAACTCATTCCAGTGACTCGTAAATGATCAATTGTTTAGACCTACGTCTATAATTTAGTCCAATATTTAGCTACTCTTCGTTTGTTTAATGAAATATAGCTATATCTACCTATTTTGCAACGGAATCAACACAGAACTGTCTGATTTTAAATTAACACGATTTGTGTACACATAGCTAAAAACATGCTTTTTTAATTAACAAGTTTGATCCGACGGGACTGGAACAAGTCTGATTATTTACTCTCTCTAGCCCCGTGGCCCATGTCCTGCGGTTCCACACCCTCATACCAACTTACAACAATTCCCCTGACCATCACCCTTTTTGACTGCACTTTCATTTTAATTGACATTTATTCATAAGCTCTTCCTTCCACTTTTGACTGTCCAAACACCACGAACTGGAATCCACGTGACGGGCCTGGCCGGTGTTTTATGATTGCGTAATCACAATGGATGAGATATTCAACATCACTCTAAACCAATCACAACCCCTATTCACGGTGACCAGAAAGATCCCCCGAGGCATGATGGGAACAGCATCACTTTCCCTCAGACGATATGCAAATATACTTATCTGTTTTTTGGGGGGTTTTTTCCGTTTATACCCCGTTCAGGCCAAGTAGGCTATCCACCTCTGAGACACATCAACATGATTATGGGATGGGTTACTTCAGTATATCAATTTTGAGTTCGTTTCCTGAAAAACTAGGCTACTTGAAAGAAATACATACAGTGGAGTAGGCCTATTTAGACAGTCGGCGTCTGACCCAGAACGTCGAAGCCCGACCCTCTCACAGGATGATTCATGTGTTGGTTAAAAGCTCTTAAAAGTTGTTATTCAGGGTGTTCTGAGTTGTGTAGACCTATGAGTTGCTTGAAACTGTGAAAAGCTCCCAATTTGTTTTGTTTCTTCAAAATCAAGCATTTAAAGTAATTGTATCATGATTAGAAAGTGTTAACCTATGCTAAAAATAACTGTCCCTTTACTACGCTGTCGGTCAGGGAACCCTGCGGTTATGTTTCACACCACAACCCGCTGTGCGCTGAGAGGAACGGTGTTCATAGAAAACGTGAAATCGTTTCAGTTTCACAAAGTCTTAAATATTGAGATCCTTAGTAGGAAATTACTCACGGGTAATAAAATGTCAAGTGAGCCGCTTTCGGTGTGTCTGTATTGTAAGCGCGCGGGGAAGTCCTCCGCAGCAGACAGGGCCGGCCCTGGCTGCAGGTATATATGTTACAGGTTGCAACACAAACACAATAACCATGATGCCACACGTTAAGACTTGTAAGTAGAACCCGTTACTAAATTGTTCTTTAAAGTGGACAAGATGATGATGGGCCTGTTTTAATGTAAAACGGTTTATAGGTTTAAATTAGCCTATAAGTTTGATTTTGTCTTGAGATTTCGATTGTTAATGTTTTACATAATAGCTAAGGCAATTTAACAAGTTTACACAATTTAACAAGTTTACACAATTTAACAAGACTTACACGTTAACTTACAAGTTAACGTGTAAGTCTAAATAATGAGATTTAGATGATAGGTTCTGGGTTGTCTTAACAGCTGTTGTTTGTCGTTTGGCACCTCCAGGCTTGGCCTCTTGGCTTCTCCTGGTAGCGCTCTCCGGTTGTCTCTGGCACGTGAGCTTCTCCACACCAGTACGGGTGCGTAATGGACCAGTAACGGAGACGTGCGTCATTAAAGCGCGGGCACTTCTTAAGAACATAAGACTGGCGCTCGCCATGGTAACTATAATCAAAATATCTTCATTGTTTGTATAGGACATGACTCATACTGTCCTTTAAAAGTCCAGTTGAAGTCAAATTTAAATATAATTAAATATAAATTAAAAGCTTGTGTTTTAACGCTTTTCTAGGAAAAAATGTTCATAGGAATCAACTGCTCTGAGCAGAAGTCGACCCTGGACTCAGGGACACGGACGGCGTCGGTGTGTGTACCGGAGGTAAGCACGGACACCCCGGTTGACTGCACGTTCCTCTGTACTGAAATACCTGCTGAAACAAACAGCTGCGGGCATGCGCGCGACTGGTTCTTAACGCGGTTCTTGATCTTCCTCGACAGAGCTGCTCCGGCGGCGCCAGGGCGGAGTTTGACGAGGTAGGCGAACTGCTTCCTGGTTACCGGTTAGAAACAGTACCTGACTGACTACTTTAACTCATGTCACTTACTATGTTTGTTCCAAAAAGAACATAGAACATCTCTATTAACCCCCCCCCCCCCCCCCGACCTGCCCCCCTTCAGCTGTTATGCCAGGAGAGCATCGCGGAGGATCTGCGCTTCTACGACACCGTCCTCTCGGCCCAGCCTCACCCGCTGGGCCTGCTCGCGACCACCGTCCTGCACGCGCCCCGGGAGCTGCTGAGGGTGAGGCAGGGCGGGGTCGGGAGTGGGGAAGGATTTCCCGTTTTTAAAAAGTGTGTGGAAGTCTTCACCTCTGTTTAGTACTCACAGTCAGGGCTGGCCCTGCTCACAGTACTGTGAGGTCAGAAGTCTGTATATTTACCAGGCACAGAGCAAAATAACAACAATATCTCAACAGCAATATGAAACGGTACAGTACAGCAATCTATTTGGATATTAATGCCATATGTGCATATTTCTTTGTATAGTTATTTATGTGCATATAGTTATATTTGTGTGTTCCTCCCCAGGCCTGCTTCCCCAGGTCTCTGCAGGAGAGCCCTCTGACGTCACAGGTACGGCCCTCTTACGTCACAGCATCAACATGAGCCACAGTCAGAGTAGAGATAACACGATAATATCATACACTGGATGAGAAAAACTATAGATGAGCTAAAAGGTTGTATGGTGCAGTCAGACATATAATGTGTGGTATGTGTGTGTGTGCGTGTGTGTGTGTGCGTGTGTGTGTGTGTGTGCGTGTGTGCGTGTGTGTGTGTGCCCAGGCCCCCCCAGGTGGTGAGAGCAGCTTCGACCAGCGTCTGAGCTTGTGCAAGGTGCTGAAGGGTCTCCAGGCTCGCAGCCTCACCATCAACAGAGCCCTCAACCACCTCCACGCTGAAGACCACAGGAAGGGAGTCAGGTGGCTGAGCGGTGAGGGAATCGGGCTAGTAATCTGAAGGTTTCCAGTTCGATTCCCCGGCCGTGCCAAATGACGTTGTGTCCTTGGGCAAGGCACTTCACCCTACTTGCCTCGGGGGGAATGTCCCTGTACTTACTGTAAGTCGCTCTGGATAAGAGCGTCTGCTAAATGACTAAATGTAAATGTAAGGGACCAAGCAGGAAGTGACCACACAGGAAGTGACCACATAGGCCACATTTTCCTCCGCATGGATGGATGTGTGGAGTTAAAAACGTCATTCACATACACCTGACTTGATGCTAAACCAAAACAATCGTGCAGCTATTACAAAACAACCAAAAAACTATATTATCCTCATATATGCCTAAACTGCCTTTATTTATTACACATTAATGACACATTGTGGATCTGTCATATTTATACCATGGTTTTAATAGTAAGTATTGTTTTCTTAAGTTATTCTAAACTATTTAGTTATCAAGAACTATTTATTTTGTTTTTGTCAATTGTCTGTGAATTGTTTGTTACAATGAACAAGATATTTATAGAAAGATGTCACGTGACTGTTTCTTCAGTGTGGTCGTTTCTCCTTCCCTGCCGCAAAAACACCCGGTTCGTCAGCTCGCGCTGCTGCAGACCGTACTCAGGCTTGAGTTTACTGGCGGCGTCCTACAGCCACGAGACTGGACATTTTCTGGCTCGTCTGATAAAGTCGATATGTGGTCGATGACGTTTTTTTTCTCCTAGCTCAGTCATGCTGAGCAAAGTATGGCCATGTCGAGTCATAACACGGTTACTTATTGTGACGCGAAATTTAAGACCAAACATTGTGTATTGAATGACTGGGCCTACTTCTCGTTGACTAAGATAGGCCTAACAGTTCAAATGCGTGCCTGGTTTCTTAAGACAGCGGATGGTTTGTGCAGTGCATTTAAAAGAAAAAGTGTATTTCTCAAAAGTATGTTATAGGTTATTCCCCAAAACAACTGAATAAGATGTCCAACTTTCCCCTCCGGCTTGTTTTGATGGATGCGCGCTCAAACAAATCCCCAACCTCAACAAGTGAGCTCATGCGCCTTGATGTCGCTGTGTCTGGGCTCGAGCTCCCCCTAGCGGCGAACAAATGAAACGACAACGTTTCTAATAAAGGTTTCGAAATTTTTGATTTTGATGCTGGGTATACAGAACAGAGAGTGCATGGGGGTGCATTATAGGGCAGGGCTGCATTATAGGGCGGGGGTGCATTATAGGGCAGGGCTGCATTATAGGGCAGGGCTGCAAAAAAATAAGCAAAAGCAACAAATCTTTGCGCTCAATCAAATTCCAGAATCCTGCATTCTTGACCTTTTCTAGATCTGTTTGTTTGGTCACCCAGTATTTAAAACATTTCATTATAGTTAAATGCTCCTGTTTCTGGAAAATTGCTAACCTACTGAACTAACTTCCGGATATACTGAAATGCCTTCCGGATAAAGTGAAAACGTTCTCACATTCTTACATTAGGTGTGTTCGACTTCATGCAGCGGCTGCGGCAGGCGAAAATTTTCTCAAGAGCAACTCCAATTAAGACTCCAATTAGTGACAGGTGCGAACATAAGTTAGGCTATTGGCCTGAACAATGATTGGCTAAATTCATATGACTCTCTGTTAAATTGCTCTACTTGCCGGACTATAGGCTAATTCAGTTGATGTGCGAGGCATCCAGTTTGTTAAACGTTGCAAAGAATAAAAAGTATAGTGGTGAAGGAAGAACGGAATGTCATTGAATTTGAAGAGTAGGCCTAAGTGAAAGAAAATATATATATTTTTAAAGAGCAATATAAAATTAGTGGCTACAGTCAATCTTTTCTACCCTCGGCTACGTAACAAACTGAGCCATGGATCTTTTGCTAACTTCTCCGTTGCTTACCGCTATTCTGACGATCTTGCTCGGGTTCATCTCACTGGCCGAGCAACATGGACGTTCTGTAGTGCCTCCCTTCCCAACCTCGCCGCCGGTTCTTGTCACATGCAAAGAAGATTCCATGGAAGTCTTGATTCGGGCTGATCTATTCGGTACCGGTGTGTTTGTCAACGCCGGTGAACTCCATCTCGGTCCAGAGGACATCAAAGGCGCGGACGACCCGTGCGCTGCCTTTCAAATTGAAACAGTCGCAGAACCGGAGTTCAAAATCCACGCGCGTCTGACTGATTGCGGAACACAACTTTCTGTAAGTTCTGAACATGTTTGAATCTTCAAAAAGAATATCAAATGGACTATCTTGTGTTTACCTGGGTAACGGTTAGTCAAGGTGAGAACATGTGATAATCGATATAGGCTACTTTACCTAGAATTGGTTAAAAATTGGTTTGGCAGTTCACGGACCAGAGCGTTGTGTATTCGAACACGCTGGTCTACTCGCCCAGTCCCTCCCTGGAGGGGGTGGTGTGGACCAGCCCCGCAGCCATACCCATAGACTGCCACTACCAGAAGTGAGTTTACCTGTTAAAGCAACTGACTAAATCATCTTCCTCTGTAGCAGATTACTCTGTAGATGATGATGGTGTGTGTGTGTGTGTTAGGAGGTTCGAGGTGGGCAGTGCTGCCCTCATCCCAAGCTGGATACCGTTGGTCGTCACAGCCTCCCTCCAGAAGCAGCTGGACTTCAGCCTTCGCCTCATGAGTGGTACCACCACCTCTCTGGGTTCTCCTCATGAGCGGTACCACCACCTCTCTGGGTTCTCCTCCTCATGAGCGGTACCACCACCTCTCTGGGTTCTCCTCCTGAGCGGTACCACCACCTCTGGGTTCTCCTCCTGAGCGGTACCACCACCTCTCTGGGTTCTCCTCATGAGCGGTACCACCACCTCTGGGTTCTCCTCCTGAGCGGTACCACCACCTCTCTGGGTTCTCCTCATGAGCGGTACCACCACCTCTCTGGGTTCACCTCTTATGTTTAACACTCACGCACAGCTGAACTCATCATTCCTCGTCTCATGATGACTTCCTGTTCCCCTCTTCCTCCTCAGATGATTGGCTGTTTGGGAGGGGCTCCAACGTGTACTACCTGGGCGACGTCATACACATGCAGGCAGCCGTCGTCATGGGCAGCCACCTGCCCCTCCGCGTGTACGTGGACAGCTGCACTGCCACAGCAACGCCCAGCCCCTCCTCCAGCCCCAGATATGAGTTCATAGATCATCATGGGTGAGGCACAGACATTGTTGGACAAATAAGCAGGGTTTCTGAGCAGGCCAATCAGGGTGGGCCGTGTGGACCAGGTGATTTGTCTGTATTGAGCACTAACCACTCCCCCACAACTTGTACCTCCCCCCCTTCCTCTCCTCTCCTCCCCAGGTGTCTGTCTGACAGCCAGGTGGCAGGGTCCAGGTCCCTCTTCCTGACCAGGGCCCGTGATGACCAGCTCCACCTGATCCTGGACGCCTTCAGGTTTCACCAGATGGCTGAAGACCTGGTACTCACACTCTCACACGTACCATGCATGCACACTCTCTCACACTCACACTCACACTCTCACACACAAACACACACACACAAACACACACACCATTCTGTGTAGTGAAGGCTCCTCTGTCACCAGCTGTACATCACCTGCTACCTGAAGGCTGTCCCAGCCTCACAACCTGTCACCGCTACACAAAGAGCCTGCTCCTTCATAGACCACAGGTAGGAGAACACACACTACTCTTCACACACACGGGTATAATAACGTGCTCCTTCACAGACTCCAGGTGAGTTCTGTATCCTGATGAGCAGGTGACCGTGTCCCTTCCTGTCTCCCGGCCCAGGTGGCGCTCTGCTGACGGGGGGGACCAGGCGTGTAACAGCTGTGACCTCTGGGAGAGGATGAAGAACCAGGGTCAGCGCCACCTGGAGGAGGGGAGGAACACAGGCTCACTGCAGGGTGAGGGGGGCCGGGAGAGGGGGGCCAGAGGAGGGAGGCTGGTGGTGGGGGTGGAGGCTGGTGGTGGGGGTGGAGGCTGGTAGAGGCTGGTGGTGGGGGTGGAGCCGGAAGAATGACTTGGGTGTCCCTGTGTAAAGGCAGTGAGCTGGTCTGGATAGATGGAGGGGTAGAGGTCACCGGTGTGTCTGCTTGTGTTCCAGAGTGGGGTCACTCCATACACCTCGGCCCCCTGTTTGTCCTGCCGGCTGAGAAGCGATGAACCAGGATGGCCTCCACCAGCAACTCCATCGTGAGACAGGCAGAACAGTGGATACCATGCTCGCCTACCATGTCAAACTGGGCTGTGCAGTTTTAGTGTGTGTGGTGCTAACCTGCTACTCTTCTGCAGGTCAGGTAAACAAAATAAAAATGTTTTACAACCATATTAGTGTGCAAGGTCTGTCTGAGCTGAGAAGGTTGAGCTGTCATGGAACATCTCAGGGCTGAGCTGAGACGACTACATCACTGTCTGCTACGTCACACCAGACCCTGGATCCTGGGATCCTGATGCAGCAGAATCACTGAGTCAGTCTGAGTGCCATCATTATGTCTGATATCACCGTGGAGACAACGGGAGAAAGCATTTGTTAGCCATCAAACCCTTCGTTGCCTCACTAATATTGATTTCTTAATCACGCACACGCACACGCACGCACGCACACGCACACACACAGAGAGCTTGGTGTCAAATCAGCTTCTTTGCTTTTGAGCTCATGTCTTCTGAGCGCTCCGGTTCCAGACTTCCCAACCGTCATTCCCCTCTGTGCTGCCTCTGCGCTGCCTCTGCGCTGCCTCTGCGCTGCCTCTGCGCTGCCTCTGCGCTGCTTCTGCGCTGCTTCTGCGCTGCTTCTGCGCTGCTGCTGGGGTTATTATCAGCTTAGCCCTCAACCGGAACAAATGTAATGGGCCTATTAGTCAGACACAAAAAGGATATGTACACTTGTATATTGCCCTATACAGACAAAGGTGTTGCAAGTACATTTACATTTAGCAGATGCTCTTATCCAGAGCGACTTACAGTAAGTACAGGGACATTCCCCAGAGGCAAGTAGGGTGAAGTGCCTTGCCCAAGGACACAACATCATTTTGCACAGAATCAAACCAGCAACCTTCTGATTACTAGCCCGATTCCCTAACCGCTCAGCCACCTGAAGCCACAGTAAAGTAAACAGAAAATGCATATTTGCATGTCCATTTCGTACACGTAAAGGCCTACATTGTGACTAGAAAATTACTTGAATCGATGCAAATACAACTACAAAAACAAATCCAAACCTCACAACACAGCGGACACTATGACAGGGTTTCCCGTGCTGGCCTTCCATCACACTGTCCATTATGCCTTGAGTGCTATCGATCCGCCCCGCTCCACCACGCACCGAACTGCCGGTAGAAGAGTCCGTGTGTCTGCTCACAGCCCAACCTGGACACACGGATCATTACAACAGCAGCGCACCAAGCTACTCCTAATAGATTTTTTTCACGGGAGAATGAACTTGGACAACCGGACCCCGGGCGTCGCTCTCTTCCTCATGCTTGTCACTACCGGACAGACAATTCAAATCTGCGGAGGGATGGTGTGTCGGGACGAGGACGTCTGCTGCGCGCGGGGTAACGGTAGCGTCTCCTCAGCCTGCTGTCAGCAGACCGTACACACCCTCAACTACAATATCTCCATGGTTACGCGCAAAATCTCCGGGGTCCTGATCCTTCTGTTGATCTTCGCCTCCGGTTACTTCCTCCAGAGGACTGTGTGCTCCCGAGCGCGGCGGCAGCTTGACAGCACCGAGGACGAGGAGCACCAGCACGCAGACGGTCACCCCACAGCTACTGTGTCGCAGGAGCCGCTTGTCAGGAGTTACACGGTGCACAGACTGGCGGATGGCGGTCAGCCCCAGTCCGTTACCGTCCTATGACGAGGTGAGACGGCTGCCCACGTACGAGGAGAGCGTGGTAGAGAGGGAGGGAAGCTGTGAGCACACATCCGGTCACCTGTAGCTGACCCCTGGACGCTAATTAGGCACACATCCGGTCACCTGTAGCTGACCCCTGGACGCTAATTAAGGAGTCAGGTGGCTGAGCGGTTAGGGAATCGGGCTAGTAATCAGAAGGTTGCCGGTTCGATTCCAGGCCGTGAAAAATGACGTTGTGTCCTTGGGCAAGGCACTTCACCCTACTTGCCTCAGGGGGAATGTCCCTGTATTTACTGTAATTTGCTCTGGATAAGAGCGTCTGCTAAATGACTAAATGTAAATGTAATTAGTGGAACAGTTAACGGAGCATGTTCTTTCACACCACACAGAAGAGCCTTTCCTCTGAGTTTCCAGCGAGGGTTTCCTAGTCTTCTTTGAGGGTTTAGGTTGTTATTTACGTTTTACATTGTCAGTAAGTAGCCTCTAAATGACAGTGTACTTTAGGGTCATTCATTGATTCATTGTAAATTTATCTTGGCCTATTTGGATTGTCAAGAGGAGCAGGAGAATAATCCTTTAGGTTGGTTATTGATCTATGAGCATCTGTGAAGCGTTTTGTGACTGTTAACATTTTACTTTTAAGAAGGACTACACAATAGGCTACAAGTTGTATTTTGATTTGACAGTAAAAGTGTATGGTGTGAAACAACTGTTAGCGCACATCTGAAGGTCAAT
This sequence comes from Thaleichthys pacificus, assembly GCA_023658055.1. Lineage (NCBI taxonomy): Eukaryota > Metazoa > Chordata > Actinopteri > Osmeriformes > Osmeridae > Thaleichthys > Thaleichthys pacificus. The sequence goes on from CM042854.1 coordinate 369,450, forward strand.
AAAAAGGTTTTTAATAAGAGCCAGAGTGTTACCTCGTAGAAGACTGTCACAGATCACTACCGGGTTAAAGGTTACCCCCCCCCCCCCCAAATATAGGGATTCATATATGGATGAATATCAAATTCAAACATAGAGAACGTTGGATGCGAGTTTACACTCATACACGTCCCAAATGTCCTTCACAGAAAAACCTAAATTATAACAGACTATACATACACAGACATCTCATCTGAGTCAGGTTTGAAAATAACAACCTAGAGATAAAACACTGATTACAGTTCATGTAGGCCTACATAGTGTTTCCTAATTCCTAGGCCTAAATCAATCAACGCATTCTTAAACATAACATATTCAGGCCTACACCAGAAATCGGTGAATGTCCGAGTTAATCCGGACTGTTTCCCGTTGAGATGACGGATTTGGACCGGAGGTAGTTCACAGTATTGCTGATGCTGTGCGAGTGGTAAGGCATGATGTTGTCTTCGGACGGATATTTAAGCAGGTGCGCCACACGTTGAAATCCCTCTTGTAGCCCGGTACCGGTCACCGCTGAGCAGGGCTGCACGAACCAATCCCGGGACAAGCACATATTTTTTGAGATTGAACAACTCCGTGATTTCCGTGGCCGTAACGGCTCCGTCAACGTCCTGCTTATTAGCGAGAATGACAACCGGGCGGCCTCGGAGGAGCTCGCTACGCAGAGTCTGTTCCAGCTCCCGCCGTGCCTCGTCTAACCGGCCCCGGTCCGAGCTGTCCACTACAAACACGAGCCCCGCCGTGTCCTGGTGGAAGCTCCGCCAGTGCGGGCGCATGTTCCGCTGTCCTCCCACATCCCACACAGTCAGATCCACCTTGCCTTGCTTCCTCCTCGCCTCGAGCATCTCCACATTAAAACCGATGGTCGGAACGGTAACGACCGACTCGTTATACTTCAGCTTGTAGAGAAGTGTTGACTTGCCTGCCGAGTCGAGACCGAGAAGGAGAACCCGGGCCTCGTGTTGAGGCGCTGAACCCCTCTGACCCATCGGTTGTACAGGCTCGTGCTGGCTGCTGCACAAGTTCAACGGAAAAATATTCTCTTTTTCCTCACGTTAAAATTAAATAAGAATCTCTACTCTTCCCGTAACTTTCTCTGTCTCGCGCCCCGGTGTTTACCGAATGCGGTGTCTGTTACTAGATAAGCTATTGCTGCCTGGCCATAAACTTTGGCGTTGTGATAAAGTCTCAAACAAAGACAAGGGTCAAAGTTCAACAGGACGTCCATGATAGGTGGAGTCATTGCCCCTGTGATGCAATGGCAGTGCGGTTGGATGTAATATACAAAGTTGATTTAATCGTTCAAACCATTTTGGTTTTCAAACAGACACCTACAATAAACCATCTCAACAGAATCCTTAAGAGAGATTTGTTTTCTAGTGTTCATATAATTATGCTGCACGTAGTTAAGAAACATTATTGTTGCACTATGCCTGGTAGCTGAGTTGTGTTTACTTGGCACTGTACCTCTCAGACTGTTAGAATATTAATCCTTGAATTTCGGTTGTGTAGCCTACTTTATATGCACCATGTATATGTAACTAGATAAAGCATCTTCTAAATAAGTGTGTTGTACAGATAGTGTGTGGACTGGTCTCTAGGTGAAGTGTGTTGTACAGATAGTGTGTGGACTGGTCTCTAGGTGAAGTGTGTTGTACAGATAGTGTGTGGACTGGACTCTAGGTGAAGTGTGTTGTACAGATAGTGTGTGGACTGGTCTCTAGGTGAAGTGTGTTGTACAGATAGTGTGTGGACTGGTCTCTATAGGTGAAGTGTGTTGTACAGATAGTGTGTGGACTGGTCTCTATAGGTGAAGTGTGTTGTACAGATAGTGTGTGGACTGGTCTCTAGGTGAAGTGTGTTGTACAGATAGTGTGTGGACTGGTCTCTAGGTGAAGTGTGTTGTACAGATAGTGTGTGGACTGGTCTCTAGGTGAAGTGTGTTGTACAGATAGTGTGTGGACTGGTCTCTATAGGTGAAGTGTGTTGTACAGATAGGAGCCTGGGAGGGGCTATATAATCTGGGATCTGTTATCACGTAGCCTGGAGTAGCAGTAGATATCACCTCCTCCTCCCTCCTCCTCCACTCTCCTCCACCCTCCTTCTGTTCCTCCCTCCTCCTTCTCCTCCTCCCTCATCCTTCTGGTCTCCCATCTACTCCCTCCCACATCATCACAACATAAACAACATAGCTTATCATGTATTGATTCTCTTTATTTTCGGACCATCACCGAAAATATGGCAAAGAAAGAAAGAAATAATCCAGTTCATGTCTCAGGTGGTGCAGGGCTACATTTACATTACATTTACATTACATTTACATTACATTTACATTTATGCATTTAGCAGACGCTTTTATCCAAAGCGACTTCCAAGAGAGAGTTTTACAAAAGTGCATAGGTCACTGATCATAACAACGAGATAGCCCGCAAACATTGCGGGTAGCCCAACATGAAGCATACATTGTGAAAACCAAATAAGTCCCAAAGGGAAGGGTTAGGGCTGCAGGGGTGCAGACTAGAGCAGGTGTTACAACATGCGATTCTAGGATCCGACCTTTAGGGGGGCTCAGCCCCCAATGAGAATGTGACATGGATACCGTGCCTTGCAAAAGTTTTAAATCCCCTTGCTAATAAATCACGAATTTCACTGGATAACAATTAATACATTTATTTATTATTATGCAAAATATTGATTAAAAAAAAACTAAGAAAGTCCCTTTCTTCATGAACTACCAGCATCAAATAAAACGAAAATGATATGTCAACAATAAATAAACATTGTTTTAACACGTTAGAGCACTAAAACGTATTTAAGATAATAATAATTCATAATAATGATTTTAATTTTATTTTTAAATTATTATTATTTTTAGGGGTGCTGAGAAGAAATGTAGGCGTGCTTGAGCACCCCAAAGAGTCTAAAATCGCCACTGGTTAGTTGACCTTTACTTGGTTTGAACTGTGATCTGGGCGTATACGATGTACCGTGTAGATTGAACCTCTGCCACCCATCTTCATGTTACATTAAATGTCAGCATCGCACCACACCAAGGCTCGTATCTCCCAGCAGTGACACCATATCTGTAAGGACGCACCCCGCCGCTCGCATGTTAAACGGAGCCTTGCAGCCTGATGCGCTTATACCCCGGTGACACCACGTAAAGATGCGCGTCCAACGGGAGGACAGACTCATGAAGATTTTGTTTTTGAAATGGACATCATGTTATCCTCTTTCAGGATCTGGTCCACGTCTCCCTCGGCTTCATCCAGACTCCTCCGGTCGGGTCGTCCATCACGTAGACCAGCCCGGTAGTCTCCCGGCGGCTGTGGTGCCACGAGTTGGGTCTCCTCCTCTCCTGCGGCCGGCCGCTGCCGTGCGGGACAACTGCCGGATTCGTCATGTCCTGAAAGCGGAGAGTTTCGGCGGGTGTCGAGTATTTGCTTATCTTTTGATACATTGAGTTGCGTTTTTCAGGTTCTCCAAAGCGCTGGAACAAAACCCGCGTTTCCACGGTTGACTTGGAGGCGCGTTGTCCCATAGTTTACGGTAGAGGCAGAAACTGATCTCTGGCAGACAGTCTGAAGTCTACTTTCTCCCTCAATAACTCAGTAACTAACTGTTTGGGATTGAAATTAGGACCTGTTTGGCACTTGCGCTGATGGAGCCGAATGCGTTAACGGTTTATTTTAAAGGACTCAATCCCCTCGATAATGAGGCGCGTCTTCCTGTAAATCTGCGTAAAGTGACTCACCGGTGTTTGCGGTAAACCCGTCTGAATGTTACCGACCAGCGCTCTGGCAGGGGCACATATTATATTTACAATGTTCGTGCACTATTCTGAGGCGTTTCACCTGACACCAACCGTCAGCAATGATTTAGCACCCTCGAGCCCCTTATTGCCGCGCTACTTGCGGCGATGTTCAATGGTCCATGCGCCGGTGTTCGGTTACTATGTGAGACACCAGAGTCATGGTACAGAAGAACCATTTGTGACCCCTGTTCAGGAATCCCACATGCTCAAACGTCATGGGGCTCTTTCCCACTGTGACCTCAGCGCACCGGTCCCGTTTATTGTGGCCCCGAAAACAATAGTGGCTGGAGTGACGACACACTGACAACAGGAAGTGTGTGACATGGATACCGTGCCTTGCAAAAGTTTTAAATCCCCTTGCTAATAAATCACGAATTTCACTGGATAACAATTAATACATTTATTTATTATTATGCAAAATATTGATTAAAAAAAAACTAAGAAAGTCCCTTTCTTCATGAACTACCAGCATCAAATAAAACGAAAATGATATGTCAACAATAAATAAACATTGTTTTAACACGTTAGAGCACTAAAACGTATTTAAGATAATAATAATTCATAATAATGATTTTAATTTTATTTTTAAATTATTATTATTTTTAGGGGTGCTGAGAAGAAATGTAGGCGTGCTTGAGCACCCCAAAGAGTCTAAAATCGCCACTGGTTAGTTGACCTTTACTTGGTTTGAACTGTGATCTGGGCGTATACGATGTACCGTGTAGATTGAACCTCTGCCACCCATCTTCATGTTACATTAAATGTCAGCATCGCACCACACCAAGGCTCGTATCTCCCAGCAGTGACACCATATCTGTAAGGACGCACCCCGCCGCTCGCATGTTAAACGGAGCCTTGCAGCCTGATGCGCTTATACCCCGGTGACACCACGTAAAGATGCGCGTCCAACGGGAGGACAGACTCATGAAGATTTTGTTTTTGAAATGGACATCATGTTATCCTCTTTCAGGATCTGGTCCACGTCTCCCTCGGCTTCATCCAGACTCCTCCGGTCGGGTCGTCCATCACGTAGACCAGCCCGGTAGTCTCCCGGCGGCTGTGGTGCCACGAGTTGGGTCTCCTCCTCTCCTGCGGCCGGCCGCTGCCGTGCGGGACAACTGCCGGATTCGTCATGTCCTGAAAGCGGAGAGTTTCGGCGGGTGTCGAGTATTTGCTTATCTTTTGATACATTGAGTTGCGTTTTTCAGGTTCTCCAAAGCGCTGGAACAAAACCCGCGTTTCCACGGTTGACTTGGAGGCGCGTTGTCCCATAGTTTACGGTAGAGGCAGAAACTGATCTCTGGCAGACAGTCTGAAGTCTACTTTCTCCCTCAATAACTCAGTAACTAACTGTTTGGGATTGAAATTAGGACCTGTTTGGCACTTGCGCTGATGGAGCCGAATGCGTTAACGGTTTATTTTAAAGGACTCAATCCCCTCGATAATGAGGCGCGTCTTCCTGTAAATCTGCGTAAAGTGACTCACCGGTGTTTGCGGTAAACCCGTCTGAATGTTACCGACCAGCGCTCTGGCAGGGGCACATATTATATTTACAATGTTCGTGCACTATTCTGAGGCGTTTCACCTGACACCAACCGTCAGCAATGATTTAGCACCCTCGAGCCCCTTATTGCCGCGCTACTTGCGGCGATGTTCAATGGTCCATGCGCCGGTGTTCGGTTACTATGTGAGACACCAGAGTCATGGTACAGAAGAACCATTTGTGACCCCTGTTCAGGAATCCCACATGCTCAAACGTCATGGGGCTCTTTCCCACTGTGACCTCAGCGCACCGGTCCCGTTTATTGTGGCCCCGAAAACAATAGTGGCTGGAGTGACGACACACTGACAACAGGAAGTGTGTGACCATAAATGTAGGCCTGTCAGTATGTACAGTATTTCACTGTCGACTCAAAATATCAACAAGATACACTTACTAAGTGGTTTAAAGTTTTATTTTTTAACACTGACCCCTTGCATTCAACAAAACCTTACATTTTCAGTTTGGCAGAGTAGTGACTTATTAATCGTCGAGCAGTGATATGGTACATACATGTATCATCCTAATGACAGTGCAGGATACATGATTGACAGCTAATACAGACTGAATATTGTTAGTTTAGGCAACACAACAACAACCTCACATTTCATAACTTAAACTAATAAATAAGGCAAACAAGGTTCACACTTAAAATGTAAAGAACGTATATTTTCCTTCTCATCAGAGTTGGAGCAGTTGGCCCAGATTAAGGACGACTCTGGAGGAGTTACAGGAAGAGCAGAAAAGAAGCACTAGTTTGTCAAACTCAGATCCCCATCCGCTTAGATCTTATTGGTTATCCCGCAACAGGAAACAAGGTCTCAGCCAATAGCATTCCTGATCTGTCAGCGGTTGACATGTAGCCTTCCAGTCAGAAGTGAGGATGTGTGCAAGAGGCTGACAAGCTCCTCCCACACCACATGCATGGTACAGACGGCTCTCATCCAGATGTCATCCACACGGACGAGCTACGTAGATCTCATCCACATAGATAAGCTACATAGGGGTGCTCTACAGGCAGGCTTCAGGGTGCAGATCTAGAGTCTGTGGATCTATGAGTTCCAGGCAGGAGGCATTCAGGCAGGAGGAGATCTGGTCCCACAGACAGGAGGTTCTGGGTTCTAACAAACAGGAGGGTCTGGGTTCTAACAGACAGAAGATTGTGGGTTCTAAGATACAGGCGATTGTGGGTTGCAACAGATAGAGACAGCAGGTTGTGGGTTCTAACACCATCTCTAGGTCTGGTCTCAGACAGAGGGTTCTAGGTTCTACCTCCAACCTTTAATGGGTTGATCATGTTTGCTGTCAACAACAGGCTGACATAGCATTTAGCAAAAGTAAAAAGTATTTAAAAGTGCATTTAAATGTTTAATCAGGACAGCCTTTGGATCAGCAGTGTTTGTGTGTGATGTGTGTCTGTGTGTATGTGGTGTGTGTGATGTGTGTCTGTGTGTATGTGGTGCGTGTTTGTGGTATGTGGCCAACCAAAAATCACAGTCCTACGTGCTGAAGAGCTGGTCTCTTTAGAATGGGGGTGTGTGTATGTATTAATGTATGTGTGTGTGAACGTAATTTGTATTACGTGTGTGTTTGTCTATGTCTGTGTATATGGGTGTGTGTATGTGTGGCTATGTGTGTATGTGTGTATATCTGTGTATGTAGATACGTTTTCAGCATGCCTGTGAGCATGCTAATTATTATAAGTTATTAACTGAGTACAGGACGACCCCTCCAGCCATCGCCTCTTCAATCACACCCCGCGTCCACACGACCAATCAAACCAGCATACACCGGCCGTCCCTGCCCTTCAATTGGCCGCCTGAGACAGGAAGTAGACGAGCGACCCCGGGGCGACTAATCGGTCTTGCTCCTGCCCGCAGCGGAGGAGGAAGCGGAGCTTTTGAACTTGACGACCATGACGGTGATGTTGTCAGGGCAACCGCGGTAGAAGGACTGCAGCACGATGCTCTTGGCGCCGAAGTGCGGCTCGTTTAGACGCTCGCGGACGAAGCGGACGGCCTCCTCGTTGCTGAAGGCGTCCCACAGCCCGTCAGACGCCAGGATCATGAACTCTGGCTGCAGCTTGTCCAGGTCGAAGGTCATGATGTCGGGGTCCGGGATCACCACGTTCAGGTTCTTCAGGGGGTAGTCGCCAAGGGAACGGGACATGGCCAGGATGCCCTGCACGCGCCAGGAGCCGTTGAAGCTGATGAAGCCCCCTGGTGGTGGGAGGGGGAACAGCAGTACGGTCAGAATCACTGGCATCATCATAACATTGATAACACATTTAGCAGAGTAGTGGTGTAGACTCCTCCCCCTCCCTCACCTGCTCTCTAGACTCCTCCCCCTCCCTCACCTGCTCTCTAGACTCCTCCCCCTCCCTCACCTGCTCTCTTGATCCTCTTGCGCTCCTTCAGCTGGTAGGGCTTGTGGTCATGTGACAGGGCCACAGCGTTCCCGTCCTTGTCACACAGCACGCCGCGAGAGTCGCCCACGTTGGCCACCGTCAGCTCCCGGTCCGAGAGGAGCGCCACCAGGCAGGTGGTCCCTGTGGAGGGGGAGGGGGAAAGTCTGCAGATGTAGTGGATGTAATCATATGTACCAAGATTATCTCCGTCTGGGAGGAGAGAGTAGAGCCAGACAGGCATCTTCTACCTGAAGTGGTTTGGGGGGGTTGTTAAGCAGACATGTAAATAAACAACATTTAGAGAGGGAGAGAAACAGAGGGAAGGTATGGAAGCAAATCAGTGACATAATGTAGGCATTGAAATAGATCAAAATTCAGGCTGATCAAATTCGAATGAAACATTTAGAGGCAAATAATTTTGAGGCGAAAAATTAGAGGCCAAAGAATTTCAAGGTGAAAAGTTAAAGCCGAAAATATTCAGATTGCGACATGGGGTTCGAATTTTAGGGATCTGAATTTCACCATTTGAATTTGAGCAGCCTGGATTTTGTTCCATTTGAATTTCTGAAGCTTGAATATTTTTGAGGAATTTTTGGGATCTGAATTTTACTTTTCAAATTTGTGATACCTTAATTTCTGAATCTTGAATCTTTTGATCAGAATTTTTTTTTTTTCATATTTAAATTTTAAATAGGTGAATTTAAAACCCAACACATTCATTAGTGGTTTAAAATTCAATATTATATAGAAAAAAAATATATTAGTGCACAATCATGAAGTTTTGTGGCAACATTTTTTGGGCGTGTGAAGTCTTTTTGTCATATTTAAATTTAAGATAGGGGAATTTAAAACCACACAATTCATTAGTGGTTTAATATTTCAATATTATATAAAAAAAATATTATATAGTGCAACAATCAGAAAGTTTTTGGCAAAAAAAATTTGGCTTGAAATTCTTTTTTCATATTTAAATTTAACATAGGTGAATTAAAACCAAACACATTCATTAGTGTTTAAATTTCAATATTATATAAAAAAAAATATATATAGTGCACAAATCAGAAGTTTTTGGCAAAACATTTTTTGCTTGAAATTCCTTTTTCATATTTAAATTTTAAATAGGTGAATTAAACAACCAACACGATTCATTAGTGGTTTTGAAATTTCAATGATTATATAAAAAACATATATATAATAGTGCACAATCAGAAGTTTTTTGGCAAAACATTTTTTGGCTTGAAATTCTTTTTTTCATATTTAAATTTTAAATAGGTGAATTTAAAACCAACACATTCATTAGTGTTTAAATTTCAATATTATATAAAAAAAAATATATATAGTGCACAATCAGAAGTTTTTTGGCAAACATTTTTTGGCTTGAAATTCTTTTTTTCATATTTAAATTTTAAATAGGTGAATTTAAAACCAACACATTCATTAGTGTTTAAATTTCAATATTATATAAAAAAATATATATATAGTGCACAATCAGAAGTTTTTTGGCAAAACATTTTTTGGCTTGAAATTCTTTTTTTCATATTTAAATTTTAAATAGGTGAATTTAAAACCAACACATTCATTAGTGTTTAAATTTCAATATTATATAAAAAAATATATATATAGTGCACAATCAGAATTTTTTTGGCTACATTTTTTTTGGCTTGAAATTCTTTGGCAAAAAAGTTTTTCGTCTTGAAATATTTCATTCAAAGAATTTTCCCAAATATTTTGGGGATCAACATTTCACCATTTCAATTTGAGCAGCCTGAATTGTGTTCTATTCGAATTTCTAAAGCTTGAATTTTGTTTTATTGAATTTTTGGGATCTGACTTTTACCGTTTGAGTTTGAGCAACCTGAATTTCTGAACCTTGAATATTTGGATCTGATTTTGGTGAATTCAAAACCAACAAATTCGGTGGTGTTTAAATTTCAATATTAAATATTCAATGCCTTTTTTAAATTCAAAACATTATGTCATTGATTTGCTTCCATAGGAGGGAGAAAGGAGAGAAAGGGAGATAGACATGGAAAAAGAGGGAGAGAGAAAGGGAGAGAGGAGAGAAAGGGAGATAGACATGGAAAAAGAGGGAGAGAGAAAGGGAGAGAGGAGAGAAAGAGGGAGAGGTGACTCCCTGCCCCTACTCACCTGCTTCGTCGTGATTGGCCGACAGCTTCTCCACCATCTCCCTATCGACGGACAGGATGCGGTGCTCCAGGAGACTGGGGTAGTTGTCACGGCGACCCCTCTCCTGGGAGAGCAGGTGCTGCTTCAGGGCCTCTGGGAGGTGAGCCTTCACATAGTCTGCTGCTGCCTGGGGGAGGAGGGGGAGAGACAGGGGGAGAGAGAAGGTGAGGTGAGCCTTCACATAGTCTGCTGCTGCCTGGGGGAGGAGGGGGAGAGACAGGGGGAGAGAGAAGGTGAGGTGAGCCTTCACATAGTCTGCTGCTGCCTGGGGGAGGAGGGGGAGAGACAGGGGGAGAGAGAAGGTGAGGTGAGCCTTCACATAGTCTGCTGCTGCCTGGGGGAGGAGGGGGAGAGACAGGGGGAGAGAGAAGGTGAGGTGAGCCTTCACATAGTCTGCTGCTGCCTGGGGAGGAGGGGAGAGAGAGGACAGGGATGGGGGTACTGTGACCAAGAATTCGGACAGGCCAGCCATGTGGTCTAATCTGAATTATTCAACATGTGCTACTTCTACAGTCATCATCCCTCCTTCCTCCTCCTTCCCCCCTCCTCCTTCTCCCCTCCTCCTTCCCCCCTCCTCCTTCTCCCCTCCTCCTTCTCCCCTCCTCCTTCCCTCCTCCTCCTTCCCTCCTCCTCCTTCCCTCCTCCTCCTCTCACATCAACACCCTGACACTTTCTGCTTCTCCACTCTCCAACTACACTACTTCACTGGGTCAAACACACACACACGGATGGTTGGATCTGCTGGGTTAGAATGCTGGAATGACCACGTTAGGATTGAGTTATTGGTCAGTGTTCTAGATCTGAGTTAGTGGTCAATGTTCTAGATCTGAGTTATTGATCAGTGTTCTATAACTGAGTTAGTGGTCAGTGTTGTGCCAGGACTGACTGGAGGAGGAGGAGGAGGAGGAGGAGGAGGAGAGGTGATCCCTGCCAGGACTGACTGGAGGAGGAGGAGGAGGAGGAGGAGGAGGAGGAGAGGTGATCCCTGCCAGGACTGACTGGAGGAGGAGGAGGAGAGGTGATCCCTGCCAGGACTGACTGGAGGAGGAGGAGGAGAGGTGATCCCTGCCAGGACTGACAGGAGGAGGAGGAGGAGAGGTGATCCCTGCCAGGGCTGACTGGAGGAGGAGGAGGAGAGGTGATCCCTGCCAGGGCTGACTGGAGGAGGAGGAGGAGAGGTGATCCCTGCCAGGGCTGACTGGAGGAGGAGGAGGAGAGGTGATCCCTGCCAGGACTGACTGGAGGAGGAGAGCTGATCCCTGCCAGGACTGACTGGAGGAGGAGGAGGAGAGGTGATCCCTGCCAGGACTGACTGGAGGAGGAGGAGAGGTGATCCCTGCCAGGGCTGACTGGAGGAGGAGGAGGAGAGGTGATCCCTGCCAGGACTGACTGGAGGAGGAGAGCTGATCCCTGCCAGGACTGACTGGAGGAGGAGGAGGAGAGGTGATCCCTGCCAGGACTGACTGGAGGAGGAGGAGGAGAGGTGATCCCTGCCAGGACTGACTGGAGGAGGAGGAGGAGAGGTGATCCCTGCCAGGACTGACTGGAGGAGGAGGAGAGGTGATCCCTGCTAGGACTGACTGGAGGAGGAGGAGGAGAGCTGATCCCTGCCAGGACTGACTGGAGGAGGAGGAGGAGAGGTGATCCCTGCCAGGACTGACTGGAGGAGGAGGAGGAGAGGTGATCCCTGCCAGGACTGACTGGAGGAGGAGGAGGAGGAGAGGTGATCCCTGCCAGGACTGACTGGAGGAGGAGGAGAGCTGATCCCTGCCAGGACTGACTGGAGGAGGAGGAGGAGAGGTGATCCCTGCCAGGACTGACTGGAGGAGGAGGAGGAGATCCCTGCCAGGACTGACTGGAGGAGGAGGAGGAGAGGTGATCCCTGCCAGGACTGACTGGAGGAGGAGGAGGAGAGGTGATCCCTGCCAGGACTGACTGGAGGAGGAGGAGGAGAGGTGATCCCTGCCAGGACTGACTGGAGGAGGAGGAGGAGGAGAGGTGATCCCTGCCAGGACTGACTGGAGGAGGAGGAGAGGTGATCCCTGCCAGGACTGACTGGAGGAGGAGGAGGAGAGGTGATCCCTGCCAGGACTGACTGGAGGAGGAGGAGGAGAGGTGATCCCTGCCAGGACTGACTGGAGGAGGAGGAGGAGAGGAGATCCCTGCCAGGACTGACTGGAGGAGGAGGAGGAGAGGAGATCCCTGCCAGGACTGACTGGAGGAGGAGGAGGAGAGGAGATCCCTGCCAGGACTGACTGGAGGAGGAGGAGAGCTGATCCCTGCCCGGACTGACTGGAGGAGGAGGAGGAGAGGTGATCCCTGCCAGGACTGACTGGAGGAGGAGGAGGAGGAGAGGTGATCCCTGCCAGGACTGACTGGAGGAGGAGGAGGAGAGGTGATCCCTGCCAGGACTGACTGGAGGAGGAGGAGGAGAGGTGATCCCTGCCAGGACTGACTGGAGGAGGAGGAGGAGGAGAGGTGATCCCTGCCAGGACTGACTGGAGGAGGAGGAGAGGAGATCCCTGCCAGGACTGACTGGAGGACTGGACTGACAGAGCAGGAGAACCTTCCTGAACCTGCAACACTGATCCCCCTGTTCACACTGGGCAGCAAACACAACCACATCCACACACAGTACACACACACACACACACAATCACACACACAGACACAGATAGAGAGGTGGAGTGGTCTAAGAGAGGGATTGACACAGAGCTGACAGGAAGGTTCAATATTTAATCAGGACACGGGAATAGACTGTCCAGAATAGGACTTGTAAGCCTGTACCTACCTACCTATCTTTAGTGAGACTCTCTTTCTACCCATTTATCTCTTCCTCCCTCCCTCCATCTCTCTCTCTACCCCTCCATCTATTCCTCCCTCCATCTCCCTCTCTCTCTCTCTATCCCTCCATCTCGTTGTGTGTGAGGGTGTAAGGCAGATGGTTTCACTGACATTTGGCCTGGTGCACCTTGGGAATTCCCGGACCACAGAGAGAGAGAGACAGAGAGAGAGAGACACAGAGAGGGGGAGAGAGAGAGAGAGACACAGAGAGAGAGAGAGACACAGAGAGGGGGAGAGAGAACAAACCCAACTATTCACATGTGTAGAAAACAAAGCCTGTAGTAAGATCCTTTGTTTGGACAAGTGATTCTACTCCTAAAAAAAAAATCTGCTGAATGAAACCACATTATTATTCCACATTGGTTTGTTGACATCGCCTAGCGTTCTGTTTTGCATGACCGACAACCCCCCCCCCCCCCCCACACACACACACACACCCTTTCACTCACCTCGCCGCCGTGCCCGTCGAATATCCCAAATATAGACGGGTGGCTTTTATTGGCGATGTCGGTCAGCACCTCAAAGCGGTCCTCCATGTGGTCCCTCCGGCCCTGGATGGAGTACACAGCCACGTTGTTGTTCTTAAACTGCCATGTCTTCGAGAACTCTGCGTCCAGCACGCGGATGCCAGCCAGACGCTCGTTCTGCATGATCTCCGCCACCTTCCCTTTCACCATCTTCACGGCATCGCGGCTGGACTTGACGATGGTCCGCACCTCGTCGGTGTGGAAGAAGTAGCTCCACAGCGCCAGACTGATGCAGAGCAGGAACAACGTTTCAGGCCTGAGGAGGAAATAACGCATAATCCGACCCAACAGAGACAACAGCGTCATGGTGTCTCCTACCATCACATTCGGTAGCCTATCCCTGAAGACGGCTCGTTTCCTTCACGGACGCTCGCTTCATTCATTCAACGGGAACGCAAAAACGGAAATGCAATAATGGAAATGTTTCGGAAGGGTCGCGCAGAACCGCGGTAGGGAGGTTCTCGAATGGCGAGGCAACGGGCAGAGTAGGCCCCGGGGAGACACCCCCACTCAGGCGCAACAACAGGACGCGACAACGAGGAGTGCAGGACAATAGCGGCAGACCCCGTCACCGACTTGGCCAGCTATTGTGAGAAGCACGAGCGAACAGCTGCAGAGCGAGGACCTAGCGTCGAGCCTCCCGTTACCCATCGTAGATCACGCGAATATGGGTTAGACCCACCCAGAATGCGACGGGGAGGTTTCACCCTGGGCTACTCGGCTGTGTTTTGGTGGCCTCGTTTCTTCTGCGAGAAATATGCCTATTCAGCCCCGGAGCAACCGCATCAACAACATTCTTCACATACACCCCCGCTACCGTATCTGCTGCTCGCGGACAGACGGTGTGCGCAGCTGCAGAAGCTTTCTATGACAGGTCGTGTTACAGCGTGAGAGCGGGCTGTTGTCGTGTCTGTCTTCCAACCTGTCATATCAAACAACCTGATACACACGACTAAATAAACACATAATTTTAATACAAATATGCAGAAGTTACTGTTGTTGGTTTATTCCGTCCGCGGCGTTGTACGGCAGTCCAGATTGCCGTATTGCTTCTCACCGGATCGAGGTCTTGCTAACACACACACACACACACATGCAGTGTATAGCTCACCAATGCACAAATGCCTACACAATCAAAAAAACCTCAGACACGATGCGCAGCCCCCCACCCCACCCCCACCCCCCACCCCCCGATGCAATACAAAGTCGGCTGCTGAAGTGATCACAGATGATCAGAGATGGTACAGTCAGGAGCGAATCTAGGTTCCCACTTTTGGGGGGGGCTAAGCCCCTAGATAAAACCTATTATTTTTCCTGTGACCCAGCAAAACTAGGGGGGTCTGGGGGCATGACATTTTTGAAAATATCCTTTTAAATAGTGTCCTCTAGTGGGTTTTAGGAAGAGAAATTAACAAATTTAGATTTAAAATATGAAAGAAAAAAAAAATGTAAAAAGTTATTTGTATTTTTTTTTTTTTTTGGGGGGGGGGGCTAATGAAACTTTTGGGGGGGGCTGCACCATGTTACAATACCATGTGTCTCCCCATGTTACACTACCATGTGTCTCCTCTCTCCCCATGTTACACTACCATGTGTCTCCCCTCTCCCCTCCTCTCCCCCCCCTCTCCCCCCCTCTCCTCCACTCTCCCCCCCTCTCCGGTGTTGCTTTCCTCGTCTCCCACCCCTCTGGCCAGGAGGCAGCAGCAGAGGGAGTTCAAACCCAGCGCCTCTCCCCGGAGGACATCCTTCCTTTCCACCCAGGGGGGGCGCTGTAGGTCAATGGTGGAGGGTTTCATCCAGGCAGCAGGATTAAGAAGGGGGAGACCAGATCCTGTTGCTGCCTACGCTAATACCCCCTGCTAACTTGGTTACTGCCTTAATACCCCCTGCTAACTGGGTTACTGCCTTAATACCCCCTGCTAACTGGGTAACTGCCCTAATACCCCCTGCTAACTGGGTTACTGCCTTAATACCCCCTGCTAACTGGGTTACTGCCCTAATACCCCCTGCTAACTTGGTTACTGCCTAATACCCCCTGCTAACTGGGTAACTGCCCTAATACCCCCTGCTAACTGGGTACTGCCCTAATACCCCCTGCTAACTGGGTTAACTGCCTAATACCCCCTGCTAACTGGGTTACTGCCCTAATACCCCCTGCTAACTGGGTAACTGCCTTAATACCCCCTGCTAACTGGGTTACTGCCCTAATACCCCCTGCTAACTTGGTTACTGCCCTAATACCCCCTGCTAACTGGGTAACTGCCTTAATACCCCCTGCTAACTGGGTTACTGCCCTAATACCCCCTGCTAACTTGGTTACTGCCTTAATACCCCCTGCTAACTGGGTTACTGCCCTAATACCCCCTGCTAACTGGGTAACTGCCTTAATACCCCCTGCTAACTGGGTTACTGCCCTAATACCCCCTGCTAACTTGGTTACTGCCTTAATACCCCCTGCTAACTGGGTTACTGCCCTAATACCCCCTGCTAACTGGGTAACTGCCTTAATACCCCCTGCTAACTGGGTTACTGCCTTAATACCCCCTGCTAACTTGGTTACTGCCTTAATACCCCCTGCTAACTGGGTTACTGCCCTAATACCCCCTGCTAACTGGGTAACTGCCTTAATACCCCCTGCTAACTGGGTTACTGCCCTAATACCCCCTGCTAACTGGGTTACTGCCTTAATACCCCCTGCTAACTGGGTAACTGCCTTAATACCCCCTGCTAACTGGGTTACTGCCCTAATACCCCCTGCTAACTGGGTTACTGCCTTAATACCCCCTGCTAACTGGGTAACTGCCCTAATACCCCCTGCTAACTGGGTAAGTGCCCTAATACCCCCTGCTAACTGGGTAACTGCCCTAATACCCCCTGCTAACTGGGTAACTGCATACCCTAACAACACCCACCAGATGCATCCTGGTTCACATGAGACAAGCTACAGAAGAAGTACAGCTGCTGATATCAGAACCCTTTATTACTCCTAGTACTATGGTAGTCCTAGCACCCTTTATTACTTCTAGTACTATGGTAGTCCTAGCACCCTTTATTACTCCTAGTACTATGGTAGTCCTAGCACCACAGTGAGGATGTTATTACATCAGCAACCTGTGTTCCTCCCAGCCACCAGGGAGCAGCAATGAGACGTCCTCTCCGGTTCCTGAGACGGACCTCTGCTTTGAGGCTCTGCCAGCTGGTGGGGACCTCAGCAGGTGTGTGTGTATCTGTGTGTATATAGGTGTGTGTGTATATAGGTGTGTGTGTGTCTGTCTGCATGTGTGTGTCCCTGTGGTCCTGGCCAGCTGGTATCCAGTAACTCAAGGCTGGTTCCCCGTGTTCCTGCCGTCCTTCAGACTCCGCCCCCAAGCTCAGGCTCCTCCCCCGGGGCCAGATCTGACATGCCGCCGCCCGCCGCCCTCTGATTGGCCAAGCCCAAGAGGGCGGAGGTCACCTGGGGCCATATAAAAGCCGGGATTGGTTGTAGGGACAGCAGCAGGAAGGAACCAGCTCCACTTGAAGGTAAGCTGCTAGACAAGGAGCTCTGATGATAGTCATCTCTTCTTCATCTCTTCATCTTTAACCTGCCTCTGTTTCTCTCTCTCTCTCCCTCTCCTCACCTCCCCCTCTCAGATAACCCTTCGCACGCCCACGTCGCAGACATGCTGTGTCTCCGTCTGTTTGCCATGGTGATGACCCTGCTCGTGGCGACCCTACTGGTGTCCCAGGCAACCGGCGCCCCGAACTACACGCTGGCCCAAATCGCCGAGCACTAAGAAACCTCCCCGCACCGGGGGAGGGGGGGGAGGAGGGGGAGGGGGGAGAGACGGCCCCCCTGGTCGTCTGGGCTCCAGACAGACCACCACCACACCGGCCCCCTCCAGCAGCGCCGCCACAGACGACACCACCATGGACGCGCTGCTGGAGGCCTCGTCCCCCTCCCCCTCCGACAGCTCCACCTACCCAGACTCCTACACCACAGAGCTGCACACGGACGCCGCAGCGCCCCCCGGGGCCGGCCTGGGGAACTACACCCTGGACTACAACGAGTGCTTCTTTAACTTCTGCGAGTGCTGCCCCCCTGAGAAGGGCCCCGTGGGGCCGGCAGGGGAGAGGGGGCCAGCGGGGGTGACCGGGGACCGGGGCCCCCCAGGTAGAAGCAGGAACATCCCATAATAATAAGATGTGTGTGTGTTCAGTGTGTGTAACAATCAACAACCTGAATGTTGGTGGATTCACGTTATGTTTCCTCAGAGACTGAGATCTCCTGTTTCTCCTCTCCTCCTCCTCCTCCTCTCCCTTTCTCTCCTCTTCTACTCCTCCTCTCTTGTTCACTCAATCTTCTCCTCCTCTCCATCTCTCCTCCTCCCTCATTCACTTCATCTCCCTCCCTCTCTTCTCTTCCTCTCTCATCCCCCTCCCCCCTCTCCTCCCCCTCCTCCTCCTGTGTGCAGGTGTTCCGGGGGAGAGGGGGGAGAGGGGGGAGGCAGGGCTGAGAGCTCCTCCTGGACTGGCAGGTGCCAATGGACTGAATGGAGACAAAGGTAGAGGCTCACCCCCCTAACCTCCCTCCCCCCTCACTCTCACCCCCCTAACCTCCCTCCCTCCCTCCCCCCTCACTCTCACCCCCCTAACCTCCCTCCCCCCTCACTCTCACCCCCCTAACCTCCCTCCCTTCCCCCTCACTCTAACCCCCCTAACCTCCCTCCCTCCCCCTCACTTTCACCCCCATAACCTCCCTCCCCCTCACTTTCACCCCCCTAACCTCCCTCATCCTCCTCTCTCCTTCTCTCTCCTCCTCTAGGAGACAAAGGAGACCTGGGACCCTCAGGAGCCCCAGGGAGGCCCGGAGACAGAGGTGAGGAGGAGGAGGGAGGGATGTAGTGATGAAGGATTGATAGAGGCATAGAGGGAATGATTGGAAGAGCGGGATGGAGGCCTGAATGGAGGATTGAGAGGTTTGTCTCCCCCCAGGTGAGCTGGGTCTGAGGGGAGAGAAAGGTGAGGCGGGCCCTGTCGGTGCCAGGGGCCACCCTGGGGAGAGGGGAGGACCCAGGGCTGAACGGGACCAGAGGGGACCTGGGCAGGGACGGGCCTCCGGGCCCCCAGGGGCCCCCGGGCATCAAGGGGCAAAAGGGGGAGAAGGGGGAGATGGGGGAGTGCTCCACGCTGGAAAAGGGGGAGAAGGGGGAGACAGGGTTACCCGGCCGACCAGGGCTGAACGGAGAACTGGGGCCTCCAGGGGCGAACGGGACCAACGGCCCCAGAGGGCCCCCAGGGGAGAGGGGGGAGGTGGGGGCCCCAGGGCCCAAGGGGGAGGCAGGGGGCAGGGGGCCTTCCGGGCCCCAAGGGGGGAGAGGCATGCCTGGGCAGAAGGGGGATAAGGGCCCCAAAGGTGTCCGGGGCCCCAAGGGCCCTAAGGGCCCTAAGGGAGTAAGCGCGGAGCAGATCCAGTCTGCCTTCAGCGTGGGGCTGTTCCCCAGCAAGTCCTTCCCCCCTCCGGGGCTCCCGGTCAAGTTCGACAAGGTTTTCTACAACGAGGAGGGCCACTGGGACCCGACGCTCAGCAAGTTCAACGTGACCCACTCCGGTGTCTACGTGTTCACCTACCACATCACGGTGAGGAACCGGCCGCTGCGTGCCGCGCTGGTGGTGAACGGGGCGCGGAAGCTGCGGACGCGGGACTCTCTGTACGGCCAGGACATCGACCAGGCGTCCAACCTGGTGCTGCTGCGGCTGGCCCCGGGGGACCAGGTGTGGCTGGAGACTCTCAGGGACTGGAACGGGGTCTACTCCAGCAGCGAGGACGACAGCACCTTCTCTGGGTTCCTGCTCTACGCCGACCGCCAAGCCCTCACCTGACCCCACCATTCACCCCGGATTGACCTTCTTTAACCCTTGACCTCTGAACTGCTCTGCTCACGCTTCACGCTTCACGCTTCACGCTTCACGCTTCACGCTTCACGCTTCACGCTTCACGCTTCACGCTTCACGCTTCACGCTTCATGCCTCCCGCTTTATAATAATGCAATAAACAACTTCTAATGCTTGAAGTGAGTCTGTGTTGTTATGTCTGTATGAAACTGCAGTAGAAGGACTGGTGAATCTGTCCAGATGCACTTAGGTGTCATATACATTTTAGCTACCAGACACAGGTTAATATACATCTTAGCTACCAGACACAGGTTAATATACATCTTAGCTACCAGACACAGTGCAACCATTTTTATATTTATATCTCAACTACTGTGCAACAATAACAGGGTGGGATTAAGACAGAGGATGTTTGTGTGAGCATGAATAATGAAACTTGACATCTTAACCATTTAGAAGAAACTTTCATCCAACACACCTAGACACACCCACACAATGCAGACATACACACACAATGCAGACATACACACACAATGCAGACATACACACACACACACACACAATGCAGACATACACACACACACACAATGCAGACATACACACACACACACACACACACACAATGCAGACATACACACACACACACACACACAATGCAGACATACACACACCAAAACCCTTTGTTGTTGCTGAGACCTGACGTAGAGGAATCAAAATAGAAAAGATCTGTGTCTTCACCAGCAGAGGGCGCCATGGCTCCTCTCCAGCTTCCTGTCTGCAGCGTCAGAACATGACGATACTAAAATGTCAACAGCAGTAGATAGGAAGTGAAGCAGAACAGGAAGTTATGGTAGTTTTACAAATGGTAGTACACTAGTAGTACACTGGTATGGTAGTATGGTAGTACACTAGTAGTACACTGGTATGGTAGTATGGTAGTACACTTTTTAGTTATTTATTTGACCTTTATTTATCCAGGTAAAATCAATTGAGAACCAATTCTCATTTACAATGATGACCTGTCCAGGAGGCAGAAGCACAGTCCACACAAGTGACACAACAACACAGATACTAAACAGTATGACAAACACATGAGGAAAAGGCAAAAACACACATGAATAAACACTATACACCAAAATAAACAATAAAATAAATAAGAAAAAGAAAGAAAGAAAAAGAAAAAGCAGATTACTGGGTTTTCTTTATAAAAATGAGAGCGAGAGAGAGCAAGAGAGACCGAGAGCGAGAAAGAGTGAGAGAGAGCGAAGCGAGAGCGAGCGAGAGAGGCAAGGGCCGATCAGCAGGTACAGCAGTCAACTATGATTCCTTTCCTCTTTAGTTTGAACATGTTAAGAGAGGTAAGAGCGAGAGTTAGTTTGAGTGTGTTTTGAAGTGAGTGCCAGTCATTTGCAGCGGCAAAATGAAAGGCGTTATGACCAAACACTGTGCGGACTTTCGGAATGATGAGCCTAATGAAGTCACGTGATCTTAAGTGGCGATTACTGTCAGAGATGTGCAGAAGATTACTGTCAGAGATGTGCAGAAGATTACTGTCAGAGATGTGCAGAAGATTACTGTCAGAGATGTGCAGAAGATTACTGTCAGAGATGTGCAGAAGATTACTGTCAGAGATGTGCAGAAGATTACTGTCAGAGATGTGCAGAAGATTTGATAAGTAGCACGGGGTCATTCCCAGAATGGATTTGTAGACCACGAGCAGCCAATGTTGTAGCCGCCTGGTGTGAAGGGAGGGCCAGTCCACCAGTCAGTAAAGGTCACAGTGGTGGGTGGTGAAGGGGACACCTGTGGCAAAACGGATTGCTGAATGGTGGAGTGTGTCCAGTTTTCTGAGGGTGGTCTTTGATGCCATTTTATAAATTATATCACCGTGGTCAAAAAGAGGAAGGATGGTCATTTTCACAAGGGTGACTTTGGCAGAGTGTGTCCATGACATCATCAAGGACCTTCAGTGTGGCGGTGGTACATCCGTGGCCTTTCCTAAACCCAGACTGCAGGTCAGACAAAATGTGTACACTAGTAGTACACTGGTATGGTAGTATGGTAGTACACTAGTATGGGTATTGTGACAAAGTCTTCTTCTGGGATAAATAGTAAAGTGCAACAAGAACAGAGCAGATTGATCAAATAACTGAAGTAATTTTTTTTTCCTAATAATAAAAAGTTTGGGGGACAGACTTGCTGTTTACTGTTAAAAAAAGAAAGAAAAAAGAAAGAAAAATATTGTGTAATGAAACCCACGACCCTGATAGAGAACACCACTCAAACCTGTGGAGGGTTAGGGTTAAACAGAATTTGTGATTCAACGTTGCACCAGTAAACACGTCAGGCCCCAGAAAGTTCTGCTGGAAGATGAAACCTCATGGTGCTGGAGTGAAGAAATGAAAGTAAAAGTTGGACTGTTCATGGAGAATGTTTAGATGAAGGGTGTCTCTCTGCTCAGGAGCCAATCAGGAACACCCAGACCTTAGACAGCCAATCATGACTTAACACAACTAGATGGAGAGAGGAGTATAAAAGTCCTGTCCTGACATGATCACAGCATTCACAAACAAATCCATCACTAGCTGCAAATTCACCCACTGTGCGACGAATAAAGGATTATCTTATCTTACAACCTAAACCAAAGGCAGACATTAAGTACCGTCTGAAAAAAATGAACAGTCTGGAGTGTGTATCTGCTGCCACGGAGATGAATGGAAAATCTGTAAGTGTCTCTTCTTCCTGTTCCTGGTGTTCCTGAGGGCTTGTTTGGTGACAGTTGAGGGTTTAGGTTGGTTGAGGGGCAGTTCTATGGGCGTATGTGAAGCCCTCTGTGACATGCTTGCATGTAAAAAGGGCTATACAAATACATTTGATTTGATTTTGATTTGAGTCGGGGTGTATCCATGGCCGCGGAAACTAGGGGTGCTGAGGGTACTGCAGCACCCCCTGCTGACTGCACGAGAATTTAAAATAATATGACTTGAAAATCCACCACCCCCCAGCATCCCCTTGATAAAATATGTTCCCGCGGCTATGGGCGTATCATGGTATTATTCACACCTACAGCAGTAACATCAGTATCAGTATCTGCATCTAGAGCTGTCTATGCAGTCTGTTTTACATCTGTCTTAGTAGTCTAACTGAGGTATGTTTGTTTCGAGGCAGGCGGGCGGCGGGACCCAGGGGGCGGCTCCCCTGCTGGGTGTGGCCCCGGACCACCTGGAGGAGGTGAGAACAGGAAGTCCCTTTAATGATGACATGTTGGTACGATCCTGTTGTGTAGAAGCCTCACATGATCTCTCTCTTCCTGCCACCCACACCCTCTTTCTACCCCTCCCTCCCCCCTCCCTCCCCCTGCTGGGGTCATGTGATCAGGTGATGAATGACCAGGTGTGCTGAGGAGGAGGAGCCACAAGAACCTGCACCTGCTGAATACTTACACCTGTCGTTTACACACGGGGAACACAAACATCACAACAAACAACAACAACAAGAATACAAAACTTTAAATTAATTATGAATTAGATTAGCTAAATATTTGTAATTTGTTTTACGGCTTCAGCCACATATGTGTTCCCTGTTGGCCTAAAGGGCAGGTGTAAGTATCCAGCATGTCCTCTGCTTATCAGCTTCCTGTCCTGAAACGATTCTCCCGGTTTTCATCTTTTACATTCCTGTCAGGTCAGTCTTAAATTGCTACTGGTGATAACCCGGTACTACCTGTGTCAGAGCTTTTACAAACCTTCGAGAGAGCCTATAGAGAGAACAAATCTACGTTAGCCGTGCAGCCTGTGTCAGAGTTTTTACAAACCTTCGAGAGAGCCTATAGAGAGAACAAGTCTACGTTAGCCGTGCAGCCTGTGTGTATGTTGGCCCGCTGCAGCCAGCTGGATAGAAACAGTGACATCATCAGACACTCCATCTCTACTGCGATTGCGCTCTGGGGACGATCAACGCCAAGGAGCAGGTGGGGTCAAAGGTCGAAGGTCGGGGCCCAGGTGGAGGGGGCGGAGCTTCGGAGACGTAGGAGGAGCATGGACGAGCCAATCAGCCTGTCTGGGGAGAGCCCCCCTGCTGGACAGACAGAGACTTGTTTGCAGACAGACCGGGCTCTCGCCCGTCACATGACTCTCCGGTCAGCACGCCGGCCACACTCAAGCGATGTCATAGCTTGCTGCTGATTGCAGATTTTTGAAACCCAGTAACTACCACATGATGCTGCTCGATGTGACATGTGACGGACATTACATGCAACACATGCAGAGTGGGAGAGGTAGTGCTGGACCACGCTGGAGCTGGAGGGGAGTCTGTAAAGTCTGTAAAGTCTGTGTTAACGTATTGTAAAGTCTCCAGAAGTGTCTGAGTAGACCGAGAGCTTCTCAAGACAGCATCAAGGAATCCAGCCAATCGCTGATGCACTGTGTATATATAAATATCTGTATCTTATGTACTTTTGTCTTTTCTTCATAAACTGAAATTAATTCAAATGTGGGGGAGTTATTTTTATCTCAACATTTGCATATGAAAGTTCTCGTACGACAAGAAGACCTGAGGTGGGCCATGTTTGATGATGTCATTCAGATGGACCAGGTTTGATGATGTCATTTAGATTGAGTAAAGATATGTTTTTGGAGAATTATTGCTTTATTGGACAGTCTTAAATGATGTGTGACAGGAAAGGCAGGAAGAGAGAGAGAGGAGATGACATGCAGGACATGTGCACACACACACGTGTACAGAATATGTACTTAAACACACACAAACACACACACACACGTGTACAGAATATGTACTTAAACACACACAAACACACACACACGTGTACAGAATATGAACATAAACACACACATATTCACACTCATACACACACACAAGTATGGAATATTCAATCATACACACGTACACACAAATGTGTGTTGGCGTCCATGATTGGAAGTGGGGGTCAGATGGCTGAATGGTTAGGGAATCGGGCTAGTAATCTGAAGGTTGCCGGTTCGATTCCGGCTGTGAAAAATGACGTTGTGTCCTTGGGCAAGGCACTTCACCCTACTTGCCTCGGGTAAGTACTGTACGTCGCTCTGGATAAGAGCGTCTGCTAAATGTAAATGTATGTGTTTCAGTGATGTGTAGTTCATCAGAAAGAGGAATCTGAACCTGATCAACATGATAAACAGGAACAGAAAGTACAGAGGATCAGCATTCCTACATGTGAAGACCTGTGTGAGTGTGTGAGAGTGTGAGTGTGTGTGTGTGTGTGAGTGTGTGTGGGTTTGTGAGTGAGGACCTGTTATGTTTCTGGTCCTCTGCCAGGGACTTCCTGGGCTCTGCTGTGTGTGTGCACAGCAGTCACACACTCACACTCACACACTCACACATTATATATACACACACATCCACAAACCACACCTTTCATGTGATTGTTGTGAGGAATGATTGGGAGCAGAAGAGGACCTGAGTGGGACTGGGTGAACTGAGTTCTACATTAAGAGATCTGAGCTCCGCAGTGCCAGACTGGGTTCCACATCAGGAGCACGTTGCTGCATGCTGTAGTGGAAACAGAGAACACAGCAGTGTGCCAGCTATCTGTCTGTCTGTCTACCTGTCTGTTGTCTGCTTGTCTGTCTGTCTGTGTCTGCTTGTATGTCTACCTGTCTGTTGTCTGTCTGTCTGTCTGTCTGTCTGTCTGTCTGTCTGTCTGTTGTCTGTCTGTCTGTCTGTTGTCTGTTGTCTGTCCGCCTGTCTGTCTGTCTACCTGTCTGTTGTCTGCCTGCCTGTCTGTCTACCTGTCTGTTGTCTGTCTGTCTGCCCACCCATCATCTTTCTGTTGTAATTTATCAGTGTCCTTAGAAAGTGTTGAAACCCCAAAAAGGTTTCCTTCCTGATAATGTTGGGGATAGCTTTTCCTTCAGACAGGTGCTCAAGGAGGGACTCTCAGTCTTTTGAATCAATTACAAGGTTTATTAATCTTAATACATGGTTAAACAGACAGTGGGCAATCCACATGCCCAAAAGCCCTGGCATAAAGTGCATGGCAAAGAGTCCACAGAGCACTAGACAGGATATCATTTATACACTTCAGAAGATCCGCCCCCACCTAAACATGGCATGCAGAAACACATGAAACCACTCACTGACTGTCCAGTTCATGTAAGGACAGTCAGACAGTTTAGCTAATAGTTTCATACAGTTTTGGCCCCAACAATAACTTACCACCTACATTACAACATGCTTTAAAGCAGCCTCCTTCTTGACTTGCTGTAAGCATTGTAACATTTCAACATGAGCACATGATAAAGAATCCCTTTCACTCTTGATGTGACAGGAAGCTGGAGGAGCCTGACTCACGGCTGGCGTCCTCTGCTGGTGAAGACACACAACTGCTCCGTTCTGATTCCCAGACGCCTTTCACAGTCCTGAGCCTCATCCATCACTGTCCTACATGTTTTAAATGTTTCCATCTTCCAACACACCTGATTCTAATGACCCCATTCGTTAGAATCAGGTGTGTTGGAGCAGGGAAACATGTAGACATACAGGACAAGGAGGGACGAGGGTCAGGATGGAGAACCACTGCTCTGCGTCAAGTCACAGCAACAAACCTTGGGAACTTTGTATGTTTGTGTGTTTGTGTTGAAGAGAGCGTGTTTTAGTGTGTGGGTGCGCGCGCGTTGTAAAGAGCTTGTGTGTTATGTTTTGGTGTGTGTTGCAGAGAGAGAGTGTGTGAGTGAGTATTTTGATGTGTGTGTTTGTGTGTGTTGCAGAAAGAGTGAGTGCAAATTTTAGCGTTTATTTATGTGATTTATGTCTGTCTGACATGCAGCGTGACCGTGTGTGTGTCGGTGTGTGTGTGTCTGTGTGTGTTTGTTATGTGTGTGTTTGTATGTTTATGTGTGTGTGTGTGGCTGCATTAGTGTGTGTGAGTAAAGGAGTGTGTGTGTGTGTGTGTGTGTGTAAAGGAGTGTGTGTGTGTGTGTGTGTGTGAGAGTGACTGTGTTGGCAGAGCAGCAGGGTAATCTGTGAGGTGCAGCTTGTCCCTGCTGTGTGTGAGAGCTGCTGTTGTCCTGCAGCCCAGCAGATAACAGCACATTAGCATACTGAAGCTGCTGGCTGCAACAGCCTTCTCCATGTGTGCTGAGCTGATAAACACACACACACACACTCCTACACACACACACACACACACTCCTACACACAAGCATACAATCACACATACAAACTCAAGCACACTCATTCTCACATACACAGACACTAAACAAACACACACACAGAAACAGACACATACATAAAAGTATAAAGCGTGCACCCCCCCTCCCCACCCACAACCCCCCTTCCTTGGTCCTCCTGTCTATCTTGGATGGGCAGCCGTCCAGTAAGTAGCTGATTGGCTGGAGGACCCTCAGTCCTGGCCAATGAGGTCACCCCGGTGGCAGCCTGCTGTTCTACAGTACTGCAGGAGTTCTAGAACACCTGGGAGGAACCGTGGGTTCTCTTCCTCTGACTGAAGAACCGCTGGTGCTCCTGTTCCAGGGGGACTGTGTTCTGGGGGGAGAGAGGTAGGAGGGGGGAGGAGGGAGGGGGAGGAGGAGGAGGGGGGGAGGGGGAGGAGGGAGGGGTACTGAGACAGACCCAAACACACACTGAATTCTACTGCAAGACTGTCATTCACTGGAACTCAGCAATGGTTGTAGAAACAGGAGAGAGAGAGAGAGAGAGAGAGAGAGAGAGAGAGAGAGAGAGAGAGAGAGAGAGAGAGAGGGAGAGAGAGAGAGAGAGAGAGAGAGAGAGAGAGAGAGAGAGAGAGAGAGAGAGAGAGAGAGAGAGAGAGAGAGAGAGAGAAAGAGAGAGAAAGAGAGAGAGAGGTAGAGAGAGAGAGGAATCTGGGGCAGGGAGCTCCCTCCACAATGGCAGGATATCCTGTAGGTCACACAGCCACGCTGACCTCGCACAGGAAGTGATCACCCAACAGGAGAACTGGAAGTTGTCACAGGCTATCAGGAAGTGAGGTCCCCTGCTAGTGTGACGTGTGTGTGTGTGTGTTGGAAGGGTGTGTGTGTGTGTGTTGGAAGGGTGTGTGTGTTGGGTGTGTGTGTTGGGTGTGTGTGTGTTGAGGGGGGGGTCTCCAGTCTGCAGGTTGTAGGACAGACACTTCACTGCTTTCAACAGGGTTTATTTAAGTATTTCATAGAAAAGTCATTGATTGCTTTAACATTGTGAATAGATATATATCAAACAACAAACAAGGTATTATTTTTCCTCAAACAGAACATACAATTCAATGCCCCTTAGATTTATGAATACAGGGAAACCAAGGTACCAAGATGGACTGTCTGGTGGGTCAGGGGTCAGGGGTCAGCTCTCTGATTTACTGATTAAGACCTGCTGGTGAGTAGTCATCAGAGAGAGAGAAGGAAGGGGGAGAGAGAGACAGAGAGAGAGGGAGAAGGGGAGAGAGAGCGTGAGGGAGAGACAGAGAGAGAGGGTGAGGGAGAGAGAGACAGAGAGAGAGGGAGAGGGGGGTGATTATTTTAGTGTACCTTACTAAACTACAACTGCAGTACAGTAAAAACCATCTAACACACTGTACAAAGTCTTCATCTGTGTTCTGCTAGCGACTGGTACCTAAACAAGCTTCAGCAGACTGGTGTCATGACCTGTGCTCCTCTCTCCAGGACCACACATCTAGACACACGGTACCACATCCCCTCACACCATACACACAACAGTAGCATGTTACATGTTAGGGTTACGTAACTGTGTCTCTGCTCATCACTGGGTTTATACCTCCGCCTTCTTCAACTCATCTTACTCCTCCTCTACCTCCTCCTCTCCTCCTCCCCTCCCCTCCCCTCTCCTCTACCTCCTCCTCTCCTCCCCTTCCCCTCCCCTCCCCTCTCCTCCTCCTCTACCTCCTCCCCTCCCTTTCCCCTCTCCTCCTCCTCCTCCTCCTCTCCTCCTCCCCTCCCTTCCCCCTCTCCTCCTCCCCCTCTCCTCCTCCTCCTTTCCTCCTCCCCTCCCCCTCTCCTCCTCCTTCACTTCTCCTCCTGCTCCCTTCCTCCTCTCTTCCTCCATTCCTGGACAACATCTAACATGCAGAATTTACACTCTGGTCTTACGCTGGACCAGGGGACCTTCCCATCTGAGTAATCTACTGAGATCTACTGTAGGGATATCATGTTGGTAGATCTCCTGACCCCTGAGGCCCCTCCCCCTGGGCCCTGGAGCGGACAAAAGACACCTCAGAGAACCTGATGGAGTCATCCCTCTCTCCATCTCTCCCTACCTCATCCCTCTCTCCATCTCTCCCTACCTCATCTCTCTCCATCTCTCCCTACCTCATCCCTCTCTCCATCTCTCCCTACCTCATCCCTCTCTCCATCTCTCCCTACCTCATCCCTCTCTCCATCTCTCCCTACCTCATCCCTCTCTCCATCTCTCCCTACCTCATCCCTCTCTCCATCTCTCCCTACCTCATCCCTCTCTCCATCTCTCCCTACCTCATCCTCTCTCCATCTCTCCCTACCTCATCTCTCTCCATCTCTCCCTACCTCATCCCTCTCTCCATCTCTCCCTACCTCATCCCTCTCTCCATCTCTCCCTACCTCATCCCTCTCTCCATCTCTCCCTACCTCATCCCTCTCTCCATCTCTCCCTACCTCATCTCTCACAATCTCTCCCTCCCCTCTCTCATCCTTCTCACATCACCAACATCATCACCATCTTCATCAACATCATCACCACCACCATCATCATCGCCGTCCGGCGCCATCTAGTGACCGTGCGGAGCGCCGCAGGTCCCTGGAGGTCCTGGGGGCCGGTCTGGTCCTGGTGGCCGGAGGAGAGTCCTGCTCCTCGGGGAAGCTGTCTGGGCTGGCATCCCCGTCTGGAAGACTCCCACAGCTGGACCCTGGAGACAGGGCCTCCAGCAGCTCCTCCCTCCCTGCGCCCCCCGCCCCCGCGCCCCCCGCCCCCCCGCCCTCCACCCCCCCAGCCCCCGCCACGGTCCGCGCCCCACCCCCGTCCTGGTCCTCCAGAAGCTGGGACAGGAAGCTGATGTACTTCATGGCCAGGCGCAGGATCTCGTTCTTGCTGAGCTTCTTGTCCGGAGGGTGGGTGGGGATGAGCTTGCGGAGCTCTGAGAACGCCCCGTTCACGTTCTGCTGCCGCCAGCGCTCACGGCTGTTGGTGAAGATACGGCGCACGATCTTGGGTTGGCCCGCTGTGGGGGGGGGGGGGGGGGGGGGGGGGGGAGGAGGGGGGGCGGGGGGGGGGGGTGGAGAGGGCAGGTGGGAAGGCATGAGAAGGAGGAGTAATCAGCTCTATAGAGTTCCTGGTGACTAAACCTCTCTAGAGGTCATCAACATGAGGAAATATCTCCCCTTCCCTTCTCTGCCTACACACACACACTCACACACACACACACACTCACACACACACACACACACTCACACACACACCAGCTAGAGCTACCATGAACAACTGCCTGATATCAGAATCAGAATCAGAATCAGAATGGGATTTATTCGCTATGAAAGTTTGCACAGACAAGGAATTTGCTTTGGCAGGAAGGTGCATACAATAAACATATAGGGACCTAAAATTTAAATATGTGGACTATCTATACTAAGGGTACATAAACTAGCAGTACTAAGTGGAATTAGAATTAAATAAAATATACAATAAAATAAATCCAGGATGGATGGATTAGGATGGAGAGATGGAGGGGCGGAAGGGTGGAGGAGTGGGGAGAGGCGAGGGAGTGGTGGAGGGGTGGAGAGATGGAGGGGTGCGGAGGCAGACTACACAGCAGAGATCTACCATACATATAAAGATCTAAACATCTCCTACCCTCGTCCAGCTCCACCTCATACGGCGCCGGGCGCCTCTTCACCCTGCTGCTGGGGTACATCCCATACTGCTCCTGCTCCCCCTGGCTGCTGGGAGGAACACACGCGTGAGGAACACCACACACACACGCATGACATGGTATACACAGTACACACACACACACGAGGAGTACGATACACACACACACAAATAGCACAGTATACACACACACATAAGGAGCACTACACATACATACGCATGAGAAGCACAACATACACACACATACATACACACACACATGCTTGAGGAGCATGACACACACACACTCTCTACATACAGTATATACACACACACATACATACACAACACAAACACAGTGTACACACAACACACAGTATTTCTATATGCGCACACAGTGTATGCAAGCACAACACATATACTATATAGTATATATACATATGTATACATATATGCATATATACACATGCCTTCTGTATACGATATATATGTTTGTACAGTATAGACACAATATTCATGTTTGTACAGTATAGACACAATATATATGTTTGTACATATAGACACAATATATATGTTTGTACATATAGACACAATATACATGTTTGTACATATAGACACAATATATATGTTTGTACATATAGACACAATATATATGTTTGTACATATAGACACAATATACATGTTTGTACATATAGACACAATATACATGTTTGTACATATAGACACACACACCACGGTCTCTTTATCATTTTGAATGAAAATGTATCACATTTCATTGGGTCAAACAACCAGGCTAATATTTCATAAATGTTACAGGGCCACAGACATAATAAACAACATTACGGATTTGTTATGTTCAAAGTTGTGTTTTCAAAATAGCATTAAAGGGTTTGACAGCGCACAAAATGCCATACATGACATCAGATAAATTATTAAGTTTTTTTTGTTGGGGGATAAATAAAAATGACAAAAAAGTATTTGTCATTCTTTGCCATTGTAAAATAATTTAAAAAAATCTTAGTTTACCTGTTGATGGCCAGAGGTTGTGCCAGGTTGTACAGCATCGCTCGCGCCGGGATAGGGAACGCGCTGGGGCTCAGCTGGACCATTCGAGCGTCGTTCAGAACGTCTCTGTGCGGCAGCGGCAACGGCAGCGGCACGGGAGGTCTGCGAAGCTCCGTGATCGGTACCGTATGTCTGTCCGCTCGCAGCTCTCCCGCCTTTATAATGCCTCTCCTCGAGAGCTCTATCACGGGCACTTCCCTTTTCAGGTCAAGGGCGTCGCGAGTTGTTTCCTTGGCAACGCCGTTGGTGATGATAGTCCCATTTAGCGCGCTCTGAGGAGGAGCGTCATCTGACTCTGCTCCCTCCTCCTCCTCCGCGAACTTCTTCTCCTCCTCTTCCTCCTCCTCCTCCTCCTCCTCCTCGTGCTTGTATCCATTCGCAGTGGCGACGGAGTTCTGGCTCGGTCCACGAGACTCCTTACGAGGACTACCGACCTCCCGTGTCCGTTTCTCCATCATCCCAGCTGCCAGAGAGGCCTAGCAGTGCCCTTCCTGGGACCGCGGACCACAGAGGAAGAAATAACTGTTTGCAACACGAACAGAAAGAGTAAAGCTTCAAGTCTAAATGTCAGATTAATACCACGGAGCGCGTGAGCATCTTAAATGATGTGACACAGACTAATTTATGAAATCATCTTTATAATCTAACCTATAACTCACACACACACATCTTGTAAACTCAGTCAGAACACGGATAAACGGACATTTTCGGCCGTCATCTGGGTTTCGTACTGTTGCTGTAGGGATTATTTCCACAGCCTACTGAAAGCTTGTTAGATCCAAGAATGGGCTACAAATAAGCACAATGATTTGTCTGAAAATAGTAACAATTGTGTTGATTATTTCGAGTCGATATTAAGTGGTTTTAAATTCAGTTTTGGTCTCTGTCCAGAGCTCACGGTCTAACGAAATTCGCCGTTAGGCCCTTCCGTCTGAACGTCTAAAATTGACAAAATAGCTTCAGTTAGCTTAAACCCTAAATCGGTATTACCAAAGAACAAAACATTAATTTGATAGCCTACCACTTTGTTTGTTTGTTGTTGCTAATCCGTTTATTTTGGATCATGTTTAAGATTTAGGCTATAATTTAAAAGGATCATTCTGATATGTCTTTTTAGATGTATCGCCGTCTTAAATCCATTGAGTTTGTCCTTTTAAGTCCTGTGATCGATTCTATCAAGATTGAGTGTTTAATATGGGCCTATACAGGCATTGAATCGAACGTGAAATAGAATACATGTCTATTTCTTCCAATATTTTATTTCAGAAAATAGGCCTTTGTCAATGACCATTTAAAACAACGATCTGAAAATTGAGACTATCCGTTTCCGAAATCTGTAACTCCGGAGTTTTTATATTGTGTTATCGTATCATAACGTTTCTACACATCAATTAAAATGACCACATCACACTTTAGTTAAGCTACAAAACAATCCTCTAAAATGGGCCTTGGCTGCTGCGTTCCAGTGTCCGAACGAACGAACAATAACTGAAAACACCGAAAGATACCACAACATATCCTTCATCAAAAATCAACGTAATAACCTTCGAGTCTTATATAAAAACGTGATAATAATAAAGAAATTTCGATTTTCGCTTACCTTTCCTGACGTGTTGTTGATGTTAGTGTGTGAGTGGAGCCATTTTGTAAGGGGGTCATCCATATCTGGGTGTTTTTTTCCAGCCAGAGGAGCGACTGTGTGGAACTGGAAGTGATGTTGGAGTTATTCCTCACCGCATCCCGCGCGCTGTTCGGTATGGGGAGCGGAACACCGGCTCAATGTGGCCAGGAGAGATAAGCGCGCGGCAGCGGCCTCCTCGCTTGCGATAAGCCGCTAAACCCATTATTTATGAAATGATTCATTATTATTTGGCTGTCGTAGGCTATATAGGCTCGTGGAGGGCAAGGCATAAAGAGATACGGAAGCAGCTTAGAGGCGATGGAAGCGAAGCCAGGGGTGAGGTAGTTAAAACGCGTTTGATCTGGGAGTAAATAAACGAATAGTCTAAACGAATGTTTTGAATAAGATGCACTCCGGTAACACGTGCATACTGATGTACACACGCAAGACTAATCACTCACCTTTATGACAAGAAAACTAAGCTAAATCTAAATAAGAATGTTATTTATAAAAAATTAAAAAGGCAAATAATAATAGGTCTATGCACATTAAAAAATCCTAGCATTAAATATGTCTAAGAAAAAAATGACCGGATTTTCTATTTGTATTTAACCTAAACATTTAGAAGGTTATTAATTAAGCCTACTGTACGTCTATAATAACATATTCTACAGGCCTACAATATAATTGTATACTTTTTAATGCATTATAGTATTGATCAAAATGCATCTTTAAAGATCCACCTGAGACACAGAACATCATCTGATGTCCCCCGGACGGCACTGTTCCCTGTCACGTGCTGTCACGGCGGGGTGGCCCGGGTTGGAAGTCACGGTCAATTTATCCCGGCTCCCACGGGGCCACATGGCCGAGGGAGATAACCTCGTATCAGCGGTGCGCCATCAGAGAGAAGACGGGGAGTATCGGGCTGTGACGGGCCTTCACCGGGGCGCGCGGAGAGGACGGACGGTCAGGTAATATTGATTCCGTTTTATTTGACTGCTTCAGGGAAGGCTGTCACTGTTATTTAGGCTGTGGGCCTAATTAACTTGGTAAATTAATGAATATGTCTGTTGGCCCTGGAATGGCGGCAATCTCAGAGTATGGCACGTTATTTATCCCGTTCTGTTTGTTATTAGGCTGCACCTATAAAACATCATACACACACACACACACACACCGTAGGCTAGGTCTAAATTAACAATTAGCCTAACATATTTAGGCTATCGATAGAAATCCAAATAAAGTGAGGGAATTGACAGAACTCAGAATACAAAAAAACACTGTGACATTTTAACGGAAGCGTTTGCGGTTAGAACTCCATTGCGTTCAGTCACGATAATTTCTCTCTGTTGATGTCCTGTACAACGGCCGTCACGAGCACCATCCTGCATCGCTGAAGACAACCCCCATCTCTCGTGCAACCCCCGAATCCGTCACACGCCAGTGTATCTTCACGTTTGACATACAGACCACTTAGTGGTCAACAAAGGATATGCAAATATATGCAAGGCATTTTCTCAGAAGGTTAGTCATAATATCTATAGGCTATTTATTGTTAAACAAAAATAATTACACATTCAGGTTTCAGCTCAGACAAAATCTTCTCTACATTACAAGCAGTCAACAGTAATTCAATAGAATATTCTTCAATTCTTTTTGCATAAACTTTGATTTACATGTTAAAACAATTTTATCTGAATTGTAATACTATAATGATATTATGTCATTTGCTGAATTAACATAACGAGTTCCTTCCTGTTAGCATCTGCCTGAACACTGCTGTTTCCTGGGTCCTGTTTTAACCAGGATGTTCCAGTTTAAGCTTTTTTAGCGGTTTACCACATTGAAATAAAAAAGGTTTTCCCGACAGTGGCGGTCCTCAATTTACAAGACAGAGTTTTACTAGACTGTGAGCTGAATCATCTCCTCTGGTGTTTAGATGTGGTGTTTCTGAGAGGGTGTAGATGCGGTGTTTCTGAGAGGGTGTAGATGAGGTGTTTCTGTAGAGATGTGTTTCTGTAGAGATGTGGTGTTTATAGAGAATGTGTGAAGATTACAGTCACTGTTAGTGGAATGGATGAATACATGTTTAACTATTCCGGTTCCTGTACATTTCTGTGTTCTTGTATGTACCAGGTCTCAGTGTTGCCCAGGTTCCTGCAGGTTCTCAAAGCTGGTGTCTGTAGGTTCCCTCTCAGAGCTGGTTCCTGCCAGGTTATTCTGTGTTCTCTTTATTTTCAAAAAGTCAATTTAGTTCCTCCAGGTCTCCTCAGGTTCTCCCAAGTTCCCCAGTCCCCCAGGTTCCCCAGTCCCCCAGGTTCCCCAGTCCCCCCAGGTTCCCCAGTCCCCCAGTCTCCCAGGTTCCCCAGTCCCCCCAGGTTCCCCAGTCCCCCAGTCTCCCAGGTCCCCCAGGTTCCCCAGTCCCCCAGGTTCCCCAGTCCCCCCAGTCCCCCAGGTTCCCCAGTCCCCCAGGTTCCCCAGTCCCCCAGGTTCCCCAGTCCCCCAGTCTCCCAGTCCCCCAGGTTCCCCAGTCTCCCAGGTTCCCCAGTCCCCCCAGGTTCCCCAGTCCCCCAGGTTCCCCAGTCCCCAAGGTCCCCCAGGTTCCCCAGTCCCCCAGGTTCCCCAGTCCCCCAGGTTTCCCAGTCTCCCAGTCCCCCAGGTTCCCCAGTCCCCCCAGGTTCCCCAGTCCCACCAGGTCCCCCAGTCTCCCAGGTCCCCCAGTCCCCCAGGTTCCCCAGTCCCCCAGGTTCCCCAGTCCCTCAGGTTCCCCAGTCTCCCAGGTCCCCCAGTCCCCCAGGTTCCCCAGTCCCCCAGGTTCCCCAGTCCCCCAGGTTCCTCAGCGCGGGCTGTGGCGGCAGGGCAGGATGCGCAGGGAGGCGGTGCTGTCTCGGGTCATGAGCCGGGTCACCTGGTCCAGGGTCAGCCCGCCCACAGCCTCCCCGTTTACCTCCAGAATCTCATCCCCCACCCCCAGCAGCCCCACGTACTGCCCCTCCCCTGGGCCGCCACCCACCTGCTCTATGTACACACCTGGGGGGGGGGGGGGGGTTGGGGGGGGGGGAGAAGGGGGGAAAGATTAGGAAAGGGGAGAGAAAGAAGGGGAGATAAATAATCCTATTTTAATTGAATAAATTTTTATTGTGCAGCACTGGGGGCGTGGCCTCAGTCATGGAGGTGTGGTCTCCTACCTGTGTCGGGGCGACCTTTGCCCCTGGAGATGAGGAAGCCGAAGGGTCCGTTGGGCGGCCGGGAGATCTCCAACAGCAGGGTGCCGTCCTGGAGGGGCTGGGACACCACAGGGCGCAGGGGCCCCCCCACGGGGCGCAGGGCCCCCCCCACGGGGCGCAGGGTACCGCCCACGGGGCGCAGGCCCCCCCCCGGGGCCAGAACCTCCTCCACACTCAGGGCCCTCTGGAGCTCCCTGGGGGGGGGGGAGGCAGGGGGGGGGGGTATGTGTGTGGAGTGTGTGTGGAGGTAGGGGGGTTAATGTGTGTGTGGAGGTAGGGGGGGTAATGTGTGTGTGGAGGTAGGGGGGTTAATGTGTGTGTGGAGGTAGGGGGGGTAATGTGTGTGTGGAGGTAGGGGGGGTAATGTGTGTGTGGAGGTAGGGGGGGTAATGTGTGTGTGGAGGTAGGGGGGGTAATGTGTGTGTGGAGGTAGGGGGGGTAATGTGTGTGTGGAGGTAGGGGGGGTAATGTGTGTGTGGAGGTAGGGGGGGTAATGTGTGTGTGGAGGTAGGGGGGGTAATGTGTGTGTGGAGGTAGGGGGGGTAATGTGTGTGTGGAGGTAGGGGGGTTAATGTGTGTGTGGAGGTAGGGGGGGTAATGTGTGTGTGGAGGTAGGGGGGGTAATGTGTGTGTGGAGGTAGGGGGGGTAATGTGTGTGTGGAGGTAGGGGGGGTAATGTGTGTGTGGAGGTAGGGGGGGTAATGTGTGTGTGGAGGTAGGGGGGGTAATGTGTGTGTGGAGGGTAGGGGGGGTAATGTGTGTGTGGAGGTAGGGGGGGTAATGTGTGTGTGGAGGTAGGGGGGTAATGTGTGTGTGGAGGTAGGGGGGGTAATGTGTGTGTGGAGGTAGGGGGGGTAATGTGTGTGTGGAGGTAGGGGGGGTAATGTGTGTGTGGAGGGATGATGATTGTCAGAGTTAAAAGGTGAAAAACACGGATCTCTCTTTATCTTCCTCTCTTCTATACACACACAAACACACACAGACCTGGGAGCCAGTCTGCAGGGTACGTGCAGCTCTCCCAAGATGGTGGAGCGCTCGGCTCTCCTCTCCAGACTCTGCACCGACGACGCCTTGCGCAGCTGGGCCAGCGGGGACACCTGCTGGAGCACCCCGGTATTACAACCACAACATAACAGCCAACACAGGATAACTACCAAAGGAGACCGAGAGAAGAGGAGAGGAGACGAGAGGAGAGGAGAAGAGAGGGGGAGGAGGAGAGAGGAGAAGAGACGAGGGGAAGAGAGGGGGAGGAGGAGAGAGGAGAGGAGAGGAGAAGAGAGGGGCAGAGGAGAGGAGAGGGGGAGGAGGAGAGAGGAGAAGAGACGAGGGGGAGGAGGAGAGGGGGAGGAGAGGAGAGGAGAGGAGAAGAGAGGGGCAGAGGAGAGGAGAGGAGAGGGGGAGGAGGAGAGAGGAGAAGAGATGAGGAGAGGAGAGGGGGCTGCCAGTACTGACGGTGTTGAGGGCTTGCAGGGAGGGGGTCCTCTGCAGGCGTGTGGGGGAGTGAGGCCTGCGGGTGGGGCTGGGGGAGCTGGTGCGGGGGGGCGGGACGCTGAGCTGCTCCATGCTGCTGGAACGGCCCCCCTTCACCAGCCTGCCGACGCTGTTCAGACCCAGGGAGGAGAAGAACCGGCGCAGGGACAGCTTCCCTGGACCCCTGCTGCTGGAGAGAGGGGCACGTCAGGGGGGCGTGTCAGAGGTGTGTGTGTGCGAGGGGTGTGTGTGTGAGGGGTGTGTGTGTCAGAGGTGTGTGTGTGTGAGGGGTGTAAGCGGTCAGTGTCTCTGATGGGACAGTAGGGGGCGGTGTTGGCTCTCTTTACATGTATGTTGACATCTCTTACATGTACGTTAACATCTCTTTACATGTATGTTGACATCTCTTACATGTATGTTGACATCTCTTTACATGTATGTTGACATCTCTTACATGTATGTTGACATATTTTTACATGTATGTTGACATTGTTGACTCAAAGCTACATACAAAGAGCATCCAGAAGGTACAGCAGAAGATCAAGGATCAGATATTCGAAAAGTGTTTCAGTGACTCTGAAACCGTGTCTCAACATCATCCGATGTGTGGGCGGGGCAAACTCACCGAGCTCCTTCAGGGCCGTCCTCCCATTGGCCCTCTGCCTTCAGGTGCTCCGACCGCAGAAGCTCCGCCCTCAAGTCGTCCGTCCTGGACACGCCCAATCCACGGGGGCGGAACTCTGGGATGGGAGAGTCACCGGCCAGCACCACACCTGGGGAGGTGAGGAGAGGAGACAGGTGAATGAAATCTTACAACATTAAGTCAGTTTAACTAGGAAAATAGCAGGGTCATACAAGGTCGAACAAGGTCGTACAAGGTCTTGTCAGGGTCAGGGTCACGTCATGTCCTCACCTCCGTCCGAGGGCGTGTCCCAGAGTTCGGCTGGCGGAAGGTCGGGGGTGATCCTGGCGGAGGAGTACCGGAGAGAGGAGGGCCGTATGCAGGGCACCAGGGCGGGGGGCCCCGCGGTCTGGGAGGGGGCCATCCCCCCCTCAACCCCCGTCTCCAGGGACCCCAGCCCCACCGGGCCCCCGGGCTCCCCAGCCTGGCTCAGCCTGAACTGGACGGAGGGGCCGGCGGAGGGCCGGGGCCTGGAGGAGGACTTCAGAGCAGACTTGATAGGCAGTGGAGGGGCGGGGCTCTCCCTGCTGTTACCCACCGGAGGGCACTCTGCGGGGGCGGGGCTCTCTGTGGGGGCGTGGCCCCGGGGCCGTGGGAGGGAGTTGCGTCTCTGGGCCCAGGAGGGCCCGTACGGCCCGTTACCGGACTC
Source organism: Thaleichthys pacificus (assembly GCA_023658055.1). Lineage (NCBI taxonomy): Eukaryota > Metazoa > Chordata > Actinopteri > Osmeriformes > Osmeridae > Thaleichthys > Thaleichthys pacificus. Next base: position 408,241 of record CM042854.1, read on the forward strand.
CAGACGGCTCTCTCCTTTGCGGCTGCGTCTGCGCAGCTTCCCGAACCCTGACCCCTTCCCCCACCCCCCCCCGCCCCCCCACCCACCCCCGCCCCCCCGGCCACCCCCAGAGCCGTCCTCCCCCAGGATGAAAGCACCTGCAAACGTCACCACCGGCACTTTGACTTTTGCTCCCTGGACGCTCGGTTCCGATTGGCTGGGAGGTGGCGCCCATCGAGAGGTCGGCTTCTCTGATTGGTCGTCGTTGGGCAGCGAGGGGGTGGGAGCAACCTGGGGCTTGCCCGCCATTGGAGGAGGGTCTCTCAGGATTGACCCACATGCCTCACACTTCCTCGATGTCACTTCCTGTCCCCATGCAGCCTCCACGCTCGCTGGCCCCGCCTCATCCTGTCTGGGCGGGGCCACGGCGATGACAGTGTCCACCCTCTTCTCCTTCTTCCCTGCCTTGAGCTTGTGGCTCCGCCCACGCTCCCTCACCCTGTCCAGGTAGCGAGACTCCGCCTCCCTCTCAGATTCGTCTTCGAACCGCACCCGTGTGGGTGAGTAACCTTGGTGACGCAAGCGCCGGTCGCCGGTGGAGGAGTCTGTCTCCTGGGGAACGAGGAGTGGGCCGGGCTGGGGCGGAGCTGGAGCAGGGACTTCTTCTGTGGTTTTGAGCTCTGCAGGGTTCTGAGGAGGAGCAGGACTGTGGGGGGGAGGGTGCTGGTGCTGCCTCCTGCTGGATGGGAGGAAAGGAGGGGGAGGAGAGGGAGGGAGGGAGGAGATGAGGATAGGAGGGGAAATGAGAGGATGAGAGAATGACAAACTGAGAGGATAGAGGGATGAGAGGATTTGAGCAGTTGTTAAATGACTGGTCATGCTATTGTAACTTAAACCTTTGCAACCCTGCAGTGAATGACTAGCTTCACAGCCACATCACCATGACAACAGAACATCCAGCCTCACAGCCACATCACCGTGACAACAGAACATCCAGCCTCACAGCCACATCACCGTGACAACAGAGCATCCAGCCTCACAGCCACATCACCGTGACAACACTCATCCAAATAGACAATACATCAAAGCCCTGTGTAATCCTCAGTGTATGTGCTGTTTGTGTGTGTGTGTGTTTCCGCTACTGCGTTTGTGTCTCTGCTAATGTGTGTGTGTGATCCCTTGTGTGTGTGATCCCCTGTGTGTGTGTGTGTGTGTGTGTGTGTGTGTGTGTGTGTGTGTGTGTGGACCGGTAGTGTTGGGGCTAATACGATCAGTGTGAATGCACATTGCAGACAGGTAAGGGTTAGGGTTAGGGAGGATGATAAACATGATTACATAAGACAAACTGCTTGCTGGCTCACCAGCCTCCAGCAGCTTAAGCACAGTTATGATTTCAACACTAACAGCAGTTACATAACAACAGCTCACTGAGGGAAACACTGGAGGAAGAGGGAGGGAGAGACAAAGAGAGATAGAAAGAGATAGAGAGATAAAGAGAGAGAGATAGAAAGAGAGAGAGATAGAAAGAGAGATAGAAAGAGAGATAGAGATAGAAAGGGAGAGAGATAGAAAGAGAGAGAGATAGAAAGAGAGAGAGATAGAAAGGGAGAGAAAGATAGAAAGGGAGAGAGAGATAGAAAGGGAGAGAGATAGAGAGAGATATATAGAAAGAGAGAGATAGAAAGGGAGAGAGATAGAAAGAGAGAGATAGAGAGAGATATAGAAAGAGAGCGATAGATAGAGAGAGATAGAGAGAGATAGAAAGAGAGAGAGAGATAGAAAGAGAGAGATAGAAAGGGAGATAGAAAAAGAAAAACAGACAGAAAAGGAGATGGAAGAGAGAGAACACAGACATACACCTACAAACACACACACACGCAAACGACACACACACACACACACACAGACATACACACACACAGACATACACCTACACACATACATACACCTACATACACCTACACACACACACAGACATACACCTACACACACAACAGACATACACTTACATACACCTACACACACACAGACATACACCTACACACACACAGACATACACCTACACACACACAGACATACACCTACACACACAGACATACACCCACACACACACACAGACATACACCACACACACACACAGACATACACCTACACACACACACACACACACACACACAGAGACTCACAGGTGGCTGTATCTCTGGTCAGACTGCGAGCGGCGAGGCGGCCTCTCTCCTTTGACGTGATTGGACCGGGCCTTGAGGCGAGCGCGCTCCAGCAACAGCTTAGCCTGCTCATGTCTGGGGCTTAGAGGAAGCTCTTCTGATTGGAACAGAGACCTGTCAATTAAGAGGGAGGGAGGGACAGACACCTGTCAATCAGAGAGAAGAGGTTAGTAGAGAGAGAAGGAAGATATAATAGAGGGAGAGGGAGATGGAGAGAGAGGGGTAAAAGGCAGAGAGAGGAAAGAGAAGTGGGTAAGGAGAATGAAGGGTTAGTGGGGGAAAGAGAGAGAGAAGGGAGTGAGAGAGAGAAAGAGAGAGAGAGAGAGAGAGGAAGAGGATGTGTAAGGGCAAATACATTCATAACTTTTTTAAACTGATTTGCACCACCTAACACAGCCTGTGGAGATATCGGCCCTCCTCCCCCTCCCTCATATCCCGCCTCGTTTCCTAAGCCCTCTTACATCAGAGTAGAGGAGCATCAAACCAGTCACACACACACACCACACACACACACACACACACACACCACAAACACTGGCTTAGTATGGTGGTGCGTTGTTCCATGCAGGGTTTATCCTCTCTGCTGGCTGTCAGGGAGCTATGATACCCTGGGATTAACCCCAACGCATCATCATCCTGGGACAGGGGACATGCTAGTGTAGCGCGCCAACACCCTGTACACAGCTACATACATAGCTTAGTGTGCTAGCATACTGTACACAGCTACATACATAACTTAGTGTGCTAGCATACTGTACACAGCTACATACATAGCTTAGTGTGCTAGCATACTGTACACAGCTAAACATGTCGTTTACCTCGGAAACACAACAACATACTCTCCATAATCTGACCACTGATTCATCTGTTTACAAATGACTCATCCAGTAATCCACCTGAATTTGAATTGGTTGACCTGAGAACTGACTAACTCACATGGTTAGAACTGACTCATTTAGTTAGAACTGATCATTTGGTTAGAACTGACTCATTTGGTTAGAACTGAATAAGTGACACACCTGGGGTTATTCTGATTCACCACGAGTTGAACTGATTCACCTGAGGTAGAACTGACTCCCCTGGGTTGACTCACCTGGGGTAGGACACAGGAACCAACCTGTTGGAGTCACTGTCCAGGCAACCTGGCCGTGTGAGGAAGTACACACAATCATCAATAAATACAGACGCACACACACATCATCAATAATGATTCAATAATCATTACATACAGATGCACACACACACATCATCCTGTACACACACACACACATCATCCTGTACATACACACACACATCATCCTGTACACACACACACACACACATCATCCTGTACACACACACATCATCCTGTACACACACACACATCATCCTGTACACACACACACATAGTCCTGTACACACACACACATAGTCCTGTACACACACACACATAATCCTGTACACACACACACATAGTCCTGTACACACACACATAGTCCTGTACACACACACACATAGTCCTGTACAAATCAAATCAAATCAAATTTATTTGTATAGCCCTTTTTACACGCAAGCATGTCACAGAGGGCTTCACATACGCCCCTAGAACTGCCCCTCAACCAACCTAAACCCTCAAGGAAGACAAGGAAAAACTCCCAGAAAAACTCTCAGCAGGAGAAAAAATGGAAGAAACCTTGGGAGGAGCAATTCAGAGAGGGATCCCCTCCTCCAGAGACGGTTGGTGAGAGTACACACACACACATAGTCCTGTACACACACACATAGTCCTGTACACACACACACATAGTCCTGTACACACACACACATAGTCCTGTACACACACATAGTCCTGTACACACACACATAGTCCTGTACACACACACACATAGTCCTGTACACACACACACATAGTCCTGTACACACACACACATAGTCCTGTATACACACACACATAGTCCTGTACACACACACATAGTCCTGTACACACACACACATAGTCCTGTACACACACACACATAGTCCTGTACACACACACACATGGTCCTGTACACACACACACATAGTCCTGTACACACACACACATAGTCCTGTACACACACACACACATAGTCCTGTACACACACACACATAGTCCTGTACACACACACACATAGTCCTGTACACACACACACACGCCAACAATAATGATCTGGTCTGGTATCTCAGCTGGTCTTGTATCTCAGCTGGTCTGATATCTCAGCTGGTCTGGTATCTCAGCTGGTCTTGTATCTCAGCTGGTCTGGTATCTCAGCTGGTCTGATATCTCAGCTGGTCTGATATCTCAGCTGGTCTGGTATCTCAGCTGGTCTGGTATCTCAGCTAGTCTGGTATCTCAGCTGGTCTGATATCTCAGCTGGTCTGATATCTCAGCTGGTCTGGTATTTTAGCTCCTAACCCCTCCAACTGCAGCTTAATCCCTCATATGCAGGTATTAGAGGTGCTTAGAGTGAGATCATACAGGCCAGCCCCCCCCACCAGGTCTTACGTAACACCTGACTGCAGGCCATGCTATCCTGCAGTCAGGCCATGCTACCCTGCAGTCAAGCCGTGCTATCCTGCAGTCAGGCTGTGCTATCCTTCAGTCAAGCCGTGCTATACAGCAGTCAAGCCGTGCTATCCTGCAGTCAGGCCGTACTATCCTATCCTGCAGCCAGGCCATGCTATCCTGCAGCCAGGCCATGCTATCCTATACTGCAGCCAGGCCCTGCTATCCTGCAGTCAGGCCATGCTATCCTATCCTGCAGCCAGGCCCTGCTATCCTGCAGTCAGGCCATGCTATCCTATCCTGCAGCCAGGCCCTGCTATCCTGCAGTCAAGCCCTGCTATCCTGCAGTCAGGCCCTGCTATCCTGCAGCCAGGCCCTGCTATCCTGCAGTCAAGCCCTGCTATCCTGCAGTCAGGCCCTGCTATCCTGCAGTCAGGCCCTGCTATCCTGCAGTCAGGCCCTGCTATCCTGCAGTCAGGCCCTGCTATCCTGCAGTCAGGCCCTGCTATCCTGCAGTCAAGCCCTGCTATCCTGCAGTCAAGCCCTGCTATCCTGCAGCCAGGCCCTGCTATCCTGCAGTCAAGCCCTGCTATCCTGCAGTCAGGCCCTGCTATCCTGCAGTCAAGCCCTGCTATCCTGCAGCCAGGCCCTGCTATCCTGCAGTCAGGCCCTGCTATCCTGCAGTCAAGCCCTGCTATCCTGCAGTCAAGCCATGCTATCCTGCAGTCAAGCCCTGCTATCCTGCAGTCAGGCCCTGCTATCCTGCAGTCAGGCCCTGCTATCCTGCAGTCAAGCCCTGCTATCCTGCAGTCAGGCCCTGCTATCCTGCAGTCAGGCCCTGCTATCCTGCAGTCAGGCCCTGCTATCCTGCAGTCAGGTCCACACATGAACGCAAGCAGAAAACAGAGAGGCTGACACATGGATGCTCACCTTTGCGCTAATCCAAGTTGACATGCACACCTACACACACACACACATACACACACTCACACACCTACACACACACACACACACACA